>UYYA01003925.1:0-72541 GCA_900624975.1 Angiostrongylus costaricensis
CACCCTACCACTTTTACATATATATATATATATATATATATATATATATACATATATATATATATATATATGTATATATATATACTCGTCTACCTGTTCATTTATTCCTACGAAGCATATATAAATGACTTTCTACAGTTTCTGCATACTCTATTTAGCCTATGAAAAGAAAGGAACTCTTGAGAAATTTTCTCTACGTTTCAATATGAACATTTTCATTTTTTAACGTGCATAACTGCTTCACAACTATGCATCTATATACTCATACCGTATCACATTTCAGACTGTAAAACTAAATAAAAAATTTTTGCCCTGCCGTTTTTGTGGTGAATTTCTGGTCGACAACAGTAATGGGTTTCGAAGAACTCTGACAATCCATAAGTGGTCTTTTAGAGCACACCTAAAGAAATTTTTGATCGAAAACGTTGCAAGTTAATATAACCTTACCATAAAGCAATTCGCCAAAACCTTCCAAGGTAGGATTATCGAGAACAGAAGAATAATGCTCAGTTAACGCGAAAGTCGTCCAGGTTGAGTATTAAGTATTTCATACATGTTTAATCCTTATCTTTAAGGTAAGACACTTACCTAGGTGGCCTACCCTCATATCTTATGTGGACCTTATTACACTAACTGCAGATTTCGTTTCGGTGTTGTAGCCGTTAGCCACAGACGTGGCGGAATTAAGGTGTAGGTCCGGTTAGGCTTTAGGGATCTGTCCCACTCGCTTCTTAGTGATATATTGAACGTTTCTGACGTAGCTTTCTCAGAAATCCTGAGGTTACCTTGTTACGGTTGTGGCAGGTCTTAACTATCGCAGATACTTGTGAAAAGGATATTTCCGAAAAAAAAAAAGTTTATCCTTGATGGTCAAGGCTCCTCAATTACGGCAGCGATCTTCTTAAGTGGCACAATTCAGCGACTACTCGACCGATGTATCGATGATAGATAAATATATTTATATAAGTATTTACAGTGTCGATTCCTGCGGGTAACTCAACGGAACTCAGCATTCGTGTGCATTGCGATATGTAAAACCCACAAACAGTCTAAGGATCATTAACACATACTTGGGCACTTGCACGGCACGTCCTCAGTGACTGTGGGGCCCCCAGCAAAACTTCTGTTTTTTCGGAGTTTTGCTGGTTTAGCCACAGTGGTTCCCTGGAGTGCCGTGGAAAGCCCGGCCACAGTCTCCCCTAGATCGTCATCACCACAGAAAGTCGCCGTTCTTGTGGATCAGAGGGAGATTTACCACCATACGACTTTGATACCAGGAGGGTAGTGGATCCTGGTATTGGTTTACTCTTCGCTAGGTTTTCTGTCTGAAGGAAACACCGGACTCCTCAGCTTGGGAGACCCTACCAGGGGATGAATCTCACGCTATACATCGCAGTCCGACACCCAGAAACGTCTCCCAGCCACGATGAGGCGGTGAACCGTTGGGAGACATTGCCACATCATTTCTGTAATTCACCTCGGCCCTTCGACTTATTAGTTGCCACTTTTATATAAACACTTTTCTTCTTTCCATGCTAGTTCGCTCCGTTCAATTACAGAATTCTATCAAGTCGGTATATCGTTGTTGAGTAACCGTGGATGCACTGTGTAGACAAAAAGGTTTAGACTAAAATCCAAGTCGACTGCCGACGCATATTTTCCACTAGACATAATAGTTTTACACCATATTCTGAAGCTACACAACGTAATCTTCGGTACAACTTCTCCATTCTGTCTAAAAAGAAAAGTACTGATGAGGACGTCACACAAATTTTTTTTTATTTGCTTTTTGGCTTCCGTTTAGGGTGCGAGTGGTGCAGTGGTCGGAGGCACCCTACGCCACATGTGGGCCAGATATGCATTCAATCACTTTCATACGGTACTTAATGAAGTCGAATACATGGCGCATCCCTCAGAGATAAATCCCGAGATCCTTATCCTTTTTTTCACTATTCGGCTTTCTTTTACGTATTACAGCTTTTCCACAAATAAAACGAACTTGCTGAAAATCATCGATGTTATAGCAATTATTGCCAGAATAGTTACTATTCATTCATCATATCGTAGGTTTGTGGTAACCATATTCGTGGCCTCTCACATCGCTTTGCAATCTTGCAGCATGTAAACATTTTCACTTCGGTGAGAGAAACTTTTGTTGTCGTAAACAACCTTTGTGAACCACACTCTTTTTACACAGTCGGAACTTTTTGTGTGTTGCATCTGTTCCAAACCATCACGGGTACGGTAACACAAAGAGGCTTGAAGCTGTCCGGCAAATCGTCCTCAGTTAACTGATCACAAGGAAGCTGGAGACGCAAGCTGATGGGCGTTTCGGTAAAGGTTCTGACCTCTGCCAAAGCACCGCCTCCTTCATATTTAAAGAGCCCCGCGCGTCAATACCGTATTCGGCCCCCTTTTCGTCATGTATAATGCGCCTTGTAGTCAATCCAAGGTGTTCTCTCTTGTTGCATGTGGTAACTGTTTTATATTAACATTGCTGTTAAGTAGCTCTGTACCTATAGCAAAGATACTAACCCGCATTACCCTCATTTATTGATCATGATACAATACTGCAGTCTGTATTGTACTAATGTTTATAGCTCGTTATTTTTGAATTATTATTATTATAAACGGTTTAATTAACCAAGTTTGAGACACTGCTCTGCGACAAGTACGAAAAAGTTCCGCGTGGCAACTTCTACGAAGTCTAGAATCCTTCTCAAAGCTAGTTATCATAAGGTGCCGAGAGCTGACTCGAAGACCTAATTTCCACTAGCAACCGCTATAGATGTTTCGTATCAGTGTTTCTGTTCTCGCATACTAGTCTGACCCCAATTTTTCACCCTTGGAGGTGAGCACACTTTAGCTTGACCGGTACCATGGCGCTACCTGCACTACATTTTACATCTATACAATATTTAATGCGATATATATAGTTGCTAAATGTCACAAATATTCAATCTCAACTATGACAATGAAATAAGTCTGAAACTGCTCTTATAAACGAACCTCCTCATCACATCTTCGCGCGTCTAAGTCTACGATCCATGGCTCTTCCCATCTCCAACCTTCAGATTTCAGATGAAATTCGTCCATTTCTCCAGATTTCCACCCGCTTTCATTACTGAACGAGGCTCGATCGGTGGGCAGCGTCCGAGAAGACCACCCTATTACTGGGTACCAACGCTAGAAATCAAGACAGTAAAAAACGAACCTGCGCTATAGTTACAGCGATACTATGATATCTAGCGGGTAAAACTTGGAACAAGAAAAACGAAAAAACTATTTGAAGTATACTGTTACACGAAACTTTCCAATTAGCAATCACTTTCACAAAACTCTACACTTCTCCCAATAATCACCCTTTGTGAAAGTTATATTGACAAGAAATCTCCGCAACTTTAAAGAAAGAATTCATTCGCTATTATGACTATGATTCACTCCATAGAAATCTAATAAAATAGTTCAACTTCGAAATTCAAAACAAGAAAGCCTCTTTAGGAGACTGGGAAAGAAATTTAGCTGAAAACATGCAAACGAAACGTGTATCCACAAGGTAAAACAAACTTCTGAAGAAATAAATGCATAGGAAAACTAATTAATATTCAGTAAAAATTAATTTTCTGGGATATTTGAAAAGGTTTTTAAAAATACCTTAAACATGGACATTTCAGTTAAACAGTTCAACATTATGGAATTCACAATTTTGATCACAAAAACCTATCTCTTGAAACATAGCAATGTCATCTGAAACAAGAATGACAACCGATAATTGAATTCTACCTTCGTAAAGAGGTCATAAATCGGAAATCAAGTGGCAAAAGCTCAATCATCGTATGGAATTTCAAGAGCTTTGCTTGTCTTTTAAAGAACGGGCGAGACTACACGGAAAGGTAAAGTAACACTGAAGTTACTAATGCTTTGTCCCAATACTGAACTATGTGAAAATGAAGAATGTTTGAACTAAGGCTACCCCCATTTCAAAGTGGTCCTGAAACTGTCTATGGGACAGCAGCTTGTGATCCGGACAACTTACTTGGTTCGAATAGATTTCCACTTGTTGACGAATTGTTACGAAAGATGCTAACACAAACTGGAAAACGGCTCCAGCACTATCCAATGAGAATGCCATCTAAAAATTAAAAATTATAACAACGCTTAATAAATAAGAACTATGGAACTTTACAAGTACTCCGGTAAAGAACAATACATACAGAATCTCTAACAAATAAACATCTATTTACCATATAATTAAATATCTGAGAAAGAGCAGTGAAACAAACATGAGGAGTTGCCACGATCTGTTGGACTTTCAACTTCTTTCCGGCCACAACTATGGGCTCAGGTTTCCATTGAGCGTCGGAGATGTGCTCTACAACATAGAAATAGTATAAAACGCCTACAATAATCAATATTGACAACAAAATTTGTCTACACCGTCTCGTTAAACTATTAATTTTGTTATTCTTGATCTGTTGTGTGGTATCCCACACAACCCCAATAGTTTACCAGCCTAAAGTTATGTGATCGCCTGCATGTGTGCTCAACTGTGATATGCAGCAGAGAGTACTCTGCAGAACATGGTCATCTGGGATGAAAGTAGTCCTGAATGAATGAATATAAGGAAGGTCCAGCCAAAACATGGACCTGTGTAACTTATCACATGCTCACAAAGAGCAGATGTGGCACCTCTTTCACAGATTCATGGGTTTGTTACTGTGCACTGTAACACATACATCTGATTAATGCCTTTTTCATTCAAAAGATCGATCCATGCTTAAGTTGAAAAAACATTATTATTGCCTGAGAGGAAAAAATTCGTGCTTAACGAAAAAATCTCCGGAGAAATACGTCAACTACATGACTTGTGCACCAGCGAACAATGACGGCGATCTAGAGAAACTGCATTTCAAAGAACTTCAGTACTGCTTCCAACAACAACACCACCATCACCAAGGAAACGTAATCTGTTCCCCTTCCCCAGAAAGCACGTTCCTTTCCGACGGCCGATCGTAATAATCGTCTGCCGTAGAAGATCTTACCACTCTCGCGACAATGCCTAATTTCGGGTTTGTTGCAGACTGGACGACGCCTAATTTTCAGCCTCTATTGAATTGCTGATTCTCTTTAAATAAATAATAATTTCTCGATAACTAGAGGTGTCCGTGGGTTGTCAACTGAAATCATTGTAGAAAAGAGTTCGCCCTATCCTTCTATGGTAATAAATGATATGTATGACACTATCTTAATAAATGATATGTATGATACTATCTATGGTGTGCTATTATGGTCCATGCCATAAACACATTACTGCCAGCAGTTGGAAATGTTTTGCAACTTATCGATCAATATTTCACTATTTTTTATATCCATAGCCTCTATACAATAACCATCATCCACTATAGCAATCGGAATTGAAATGGTTTTGTATATGTGTAGTATAAATATGTGTATAGTATAGGTATAGTACTAGAATCTATAGATTTTTTGTATATTTCTAAGTGCAAAGTAGAGCTTTTCCCACCCAACACCCAATGCAAACCTGTTTTCTACAAGCCATCACTTGATAATTAAAAGCATAGGAAAATATTTTTAATTGTTAAAATAAATCACTGGAAACAAAATGAGACTTATCGATGTCTTACCAGCCATTCCCGCAAAATCATTACGATGCCTATGGTTGTCACTTTTTACGAGAATGTTAACGAATGATTTATGACACACATAGGTTTAGAAAATTAACCTAAAAAAGTAAAACAGAGAAATAATGTTATGCCATCAATTCTGACCAAGCGCTACTAATTTCTCACCATGTCACTTTTCCGTTCACGGTAAGACTTAGGTTGAAATTCGTCAGCTTTAAGACAACAATTGTACAATATACAACAATTTTAAGATGTAGAAATGAAACATGACGACAAGAAGTAAATGAAACGTTGAACAATGTGAAGTGAGAGAAATGATACGATTTTTTGTGTGGACTCATATCTACATCCCTCCATTGGTTGATTTATCAACACTCAATTCGTTCCTTGCCGAGTTTTGTCATTCCATGGATTCATTTTAACCGAAATTCCACATAAGGTTTTAAACCTCTCAGATTGGTTCACCAAGACGTGTTGCCAAACACCAGCAATATATCGCATTTCAAAACCCGCGGAGCTTCCTCAGCCACGATTACGAATAAATCATTGGAATGATCACTATCCATAGATTAAAAATCTCTAATTTCCTGAACAGTTAGAGGAAAATCCAAAAAGGTCACTTAATTTTTTGTTATTACGGAATTATCTGTTCCCTGTGTACTTAGCAACCAGATGTTTCAGTCAAATTACTCAGATTAGGCCGACCATTATCACTGACAGCGACTACGACCCTAGTAACCCGACGTGAATATGACTGTGAGCTCCAGAAGAGGTTATTCTTCCATGAATGCTCTAAGCGTTTCACTACTTTGCATAACAAGCAGAGTTCACCACTTATAGGCATAATTTGGAAAAACTTACACCCTCAATTACTCTATAAAGAAAGCGGAGCAAAATCTAAACTTCGAGAAAATAATTTTGTGCAGCATACCTATTTTATCGCTGGCAGTAACCCGATATGGCACTCCATCGGAATCCACTAGCCATAAGTATCCAGTGCCCATTGAACTTAAAACCTCGACCTTAAAACTGGTTACTTACATTCTTTAAAACTACTAATAATACTATCTAGACGTAAAAATCCTAGTAGTCTTAAAACTGCGGCCTTCATTCCTTCTTCCAAAAAATACATTTAACGAATTGGAAGCATGTAGCGGCAATGGTTACAAGCACCCTACAACACACTTGCTGCTTATACTCCTGCCCAAGCAAGACCTCTATTCCTACGGGATGGGCCACTTCGTGCAAAACTCGTCTGAAAAAAGCTCTTCCAAGCCAAGACTGTCTTTAGGTTCCAGGACTAGAAAAGTCGAGTATGCTCGGTGTTCAACTGCATTCATGAAAAAGCGAAAATTATCAAGTTGCAACGGATCTTCCCACAAAACTCACCATGGAGAACAGGTGCATATAAATGCAAATAAGATATGACGCCAGCATACTTGCAACAACGTCAGGTTTCTGTTTCACCATTGCAAGACGCAAATTTGTTTTAATTTGCAAACTATTGAAACCAACGCGCATTGTCCCTCGTGCCCCCATGTGCAACAATACATTCACGAAGCATAACAGCTTGTAACATTTTTTATGTCATTAGTATGTATAGCTATCGGCCACAAGAAGTCGAAGCTTCTATTCAGCAAATGGAATTTATGAATCACTTAGTGATTGTCATGTAAACTCAAAATAAAAACGACACGGGGTGATTACGGCTAAGTATTACCCCTTTTTAAAACATGTATGAAGATAACGGCCACTTTTGCGTGACATCCCTATGAGAACACGCTTAATTTCCATCTATGGTGCGCATCAAACTCAACGCATATGGTACAGTTCCACCCAGCCCTTCTCCTCACCATAAAAACCTTTGTTCTGTGTTATCATTCAAAAGACCGCACATACATGCGCACTCTCTCATTTCTGGTGTTTTATGTTCAATGTGCCGGCTACGCATGATGTTCCGAAAAATAAAAAAATAATCTGATGAGCATGCACTCGGTACGCCTGTGTTGAAATACCGCGGTATTCACCAGAACAGGCTCTGGGCCGAAAGAACAAGGTCAGGTAGATGTTAAACGCTGGACCAAGAGAAGTATATTTCGAACGACCTGAACCGTGAAGTTGGTATAAAACGCTGCCTAACAGTTTGCTTTCACCTGAATTACGTGTTGTTCCGCTGATCGTCAAATGACCCGAGCGGGTGTTAGTAAATCCTCCATTTTTCCCTTATCGGGCTTCAGAGTAGCCCAGTGGATTCTGCTCGCTCTAGAGGACTGGATGAGCATTAAACCTTTCCTCTAGGATTTTCGTGAAATACTCTAACGATCAGGTCCGTCGTCGTTTCTTCGAATTTAGCTACTTTTCCTCCTTTCCGCGAGAAGTGGAATCTTATACGGAGGCGATGGTGTGATCCCATGAAGAATTTTGAGACAACCGGGACATCGGCTGGGCAAAAACTTCGCTTTTCCAAGATGTGGTTTGCTTCTTTGTGTTACTCCCCATTGACAGACTATCACGTCCAGCGGTGACAGCGAAGCTTCTGGAATTGTGAACTACCATGAACGGTTTTTGTCGTCATGATAAACCCAGACAGTCGCTCACCCTGCTCCTTCCATACTCATCCCTTGTCGATAAGATCGACCAATTATTAAGGTAAATGTAGTAGATCACTCATTATACGACGCTCCTTTTATTCACGTCTTTAGCATTATGTGTTTCAGATTCCTCTTAAACCTTTGCGTAATGCAAAAACCTTAGGTTCAAATAGCTAACAAAATTTCGTCTTGGCCCCTAAATAAGCCGGGCGGGTGTATAGAGAACTTCTCTCTTGAAAAGTTTTCTATCTATCTAAATAATAGTATTTGAAGTCCAAATATGACCGCCTCGCTGTCGCACATCAAACACCGCAATGTAACCTTTGTAATCTTCTCGATCAATTATATTCAGTGTTTCAGGCACAATAGCGATTCAGGTTTGACTTCAGTAGCATACCGACGATAGCTTATCTGGAGGCGTAACAGTGGAACAGTTTACCACTTCCTTGCGAAACAACGAAGCTAATGACGTTTGATGTTTCAGGCAGTTAGGTACAGTCTATTGCGGTCCAGGATCAGCAATCCAGATTAACTGCGGTTGCATCCGCACGCGGCTCCCGCAGCCGATATAAGCCAGGTGCCTTCGACGGCGGAGACATGCCATCACTCACCTTAACCCCCAATCGGTAGCGCGAATAATCCGCTCTTCACAACCACATCCTCAATCATCCTCAATCACCTCAACTCATTCTTAGTCATAGTCATTCATTCTTATTCAATCACATTCATTCACACATTCACATCCACATTCATCCTTCAGTAATCAGCAGATTATTGTATCTCGTTTCTCAGCTTATCTACGGTGCGATGTCAGTAGTGGCGGGTGTTATCAAATGCGTTGTTTGCAACGCCATCGGTGGCATGTACCATTCCTCCCAAAATGTACACGCAATGTGTACAATGCCGCTAAGCGGCCAACTTATGCTATCTATTCTGCTAAGCCGCTATAGGCTTGTCAGTTTTGTAGCCATTTATCATACTGGTCCTTACCCTTAGGCAATAGTGGCACCCATCGATGCTCAAAGTTCACGTTGCTGACATAGCGTTATTCACGACCCAGCCGCCTGACTGTGTTCCGTAGATGGCTCATCATTCACTGTCCATAGCACCGTCAACGCTCATGTAACTTACAACCCTCATCGATCCACTAAAATGCTCTTCATCGCTATAATGTTGAAATCTTAGCTTGGCCGAAACATAGCCAGTCTGTAATCTCCTTCCTCCGCCCCCCGCATACTGTCTCCCTCAGCCGCCGCACCGACCACGGATAGACGCGGTGCGGCGCGGCGCGGCATCGCTTACGGCTAACCAAAGGCTACTTCGTTGTAATCTCATTATTATTGTTAATATTGTATTAATGGTACAATAATGTTTGAATGCCACTGCCTCATTGTTAGCCTCACTTCACTACAGGCCTTAGCACCTCAGAGCTCTAACTTGTCTCATTCCTCTACTATTACTTCTCTATCGTTACTATTATGTAATTAGTGTTGTATTTATGTATTAAAGGTTTAATTACCCAGGTTTGAGGCTGGCGGATCAACGTACAACAGCTAAAACACCCGGATGGCTAATATTCTACATAAATCTGAACCGCTACACTTCGCCGCTAACCAATTCGTTACATCCCTAGGCCCCAATGTGGCGTTATCCATATGTTCTTCTGGGTCCAATCTTAGCATCAAAATCTCCGTCAACAGCCCTAGAAAACGTCTGTTCTTCTCTGTAGAACTTCTGCAAGTCTACATAGGGCACCGACTTCGTCTTCGTCAGAGCTCGATGTCGGTGGGTAGGCGATCGTCAAAGTCGCTATCCCTCTATCTTCTCAACTATAATTGTACGATTCCAGCTGTCAGCTGTTCCAACGAATCGATATTCACGGCCAAACTATAAAGCCGCCGACTACTCTATTGTCGCATGTGCCAGGAACAGTTTTCCTCCGGAATCACAGACCGCGTTGAATGGGCGACGTGTTCTCGTCTCACAGTCCGATAACGTCATATCTCAACCTTCTTGCCCGCATGATCAATTCCTCTGCAGAACTTAGATGCAAGTGAGCGTGCATTGTAGGTAAAGGTCGTCATAGTAGTCCTTTGAGATTTAATCATACTACAATGACTCTGAGACTTTGGCAGCCTCACCGCACCCATCTTACCCATTACTGTCGCGTCGGGACTCTTTCAAGGTCAAAGGAATGAGGCCCAATTATTCTAGTGTGTTCAGCATTTTACACCCACGTATAGCTTGCTGAACTCTGAACCTGGATTCAGAGATCCGGTTTCTCTCGGGGCAGATGAGGAGCTTACTTGTTGGAGTCAACTCCTGCCTCCCTATTCTTTCCTGTCACTTCATTGCAGCTTTTTGACCAAACTGACTTTTAGAATACAATCCGCATACCGCACAAACGAGGACATACCCACGCTCACATGCATGATTTCGTAAACACAGGGATATGTGCAAAATGGACGCAGCAGAAACAGAGAGTCATCCCCTAGAATACATGGAAGCATAAGGTCGTTCTCGGTCCGCGATTAACACCTTTTCCGCTTTTAGTTTGCCCTTAATTTCCTTTAGCCCACGCTTCGTATAGGTACGGGCCACGTTGCCTCATGACTAACTAGCCAGAGATCCCTTACTGAGCGAGATCATAATTTGCTACAAGAACTCAGATCAATTCAGTACCTGTTTCATAAGTGAACAGACCGATACCAAAAATCTGCCTAATACCGTAAAAGGTGAATAATAAAATATTCGACGTTGATCAATCCAGTACGGATGCACCACACATGTGATTTTACATGTTCGCAACAAAGCTGGTTTTTAAAAGCAGGCGGTTATTTCTCCATTAGGTAGAGCAGTCAAGTAGTTGAGAATGTCATAAACGTATATAAGTGACTGCTTAATTGACTTAAGGATGTACATACATTCCATAGAACATTCTCTCAATTTTACAATCATTTAGGATTGAAATTCTCAAAAAAAAGGAAACAGATAGCCTTCCCATCCCCCGGACTAAGGATCGACCGACTACACTGACAAGGTAACTTTATGCACTACGTTACACGTACCCCAATAAGCAATCACATATCATGCTCAACCCGACATACCTACGTAAAAAGGCTAAAATGCTTTACGGCGGAAGTGACAGCGGAGAAGATGCATCACTACTCTTATTTTGCATTACACACCATCCAAGCGCATGAACTCGTGCACAAATGGCACCCATGAGTTACACAATACTTGGTCTAAAACTGCCCATAGCCCATCGAATAAATATGGTCCAGCGTTTCACAACAGAGCAACTACACCTCTAAAGATGTAACAAAGAAATCCTCATTCTCACTTAGAACATACCAATAAGGCTTCTTTCCAGTTCAGGTGGGAACGATCATGAAACTTGCAAAGTGTTTTCAGAATTGACTAGATAGATGTGTGACTCGTATCATTTGTAAGTACAAATAGGTAGTTCGAAACACCTTTACTACGAAAACGAACAAATATCTTACCAGTCAATATTGTTATTCGAATTTCATCGCCTTTTTATTACACATTTCCTTGTTTCTCGACAAAGGGACTAGAAATAAAAGTCCTTTCTTAGCTATATGGTATTCATTGGTACGTTGACACCACCAAGCATAACAGTCTAGAGTTATGATACAAAGAAGCACACACACAGAATAGTAGGGAACAAATCACTCAACAAGATTCACTTTATGCAGATTCACAACGAAATAAACAGAAAGAAACAAAAGATATAGAGAGTGAAACAACCAGCGCTACGTAAGAAGACATACTTCCAAAATTTGTCACGATGGACAACATTTTTAAAACTCGAATGCCGAAGAACGTATAATAATAGAATGTTTCCTCGTTCCAAAATATAGTGGTCCAATCATCTTCTGTTACTTATTTCCCATGGATGCCTTGTTAGTCTGAAGGAAAAACGAGAAAATCAGAAACGAAACACATATGGGCGATAGCATAAACCTTACAGAATTAAAAGCTAAATTAAATTCACTACCAATGAGTGGAACCTCCCAACGGTTTACCGCCTCATCGTGGCTGGGAGGTGTTCCTGGGTGTCGGACTGCGATGTACAGCGGGAGATTCGTCCCCACGGCACGGTCTCCCAAGCCGAGAAGGAGTGCGGCATTTCCAATCAGGAAGCCTAGCTAAGAGTTAACCAATACCAGGATCCACCACCATCTTGGCATCAAAGTCGCATGGTGGCAAATCTCCCTCTCACCCACAAGGGCTGCGACTGCCTGCCACAGTGACGACCTGGGGCAGACTTTGGCCAGGCTGTCCTTGTGATTCCTAGGAACCGCAATAGTTTAACCAGAAAATCTCCGAAAAAAGGTGATTATGCTGGGGTCTGGTGATGATGGGACGTTCAAGTATTAAGTAAGTATGAATGAGTGGAAAGAAAGGTGTACCTGTACAATGCCAATGATCATCCCAAAAAGTCCAATGGCGGAAGCAAAAATTTCTATAATGAGAATCTTCACGAAAAGAGCTGGATTCGCAGCATCTGCGATTGCAGCGCCCGATCCAACGATACCTGCCAATTAATTCTTTTACATGCTTTATTGAAAAATAGTCCCAAGCTGCAGTGTGAGCAGAATAATAAGCCACTACATTTCCTGAACGCATCAAAAGCGGCTTAGAGGTGCGTGTCTAAGTGTAGGCATGCAAAACCAAGAAATATTTGAAGTTAACCACAGTTAGGGTAAGAAGACTTCGAGGTTCGATCTGGCCTGCTGTGCAAGTTTTGCAAGTATCTCAACATTATCGCGGTTATATTTCACATCATACCCTACCATGGACGAAAAAAGAATAGGCAATAAGTAGAAAGTGAAGTGACGTTTGAAGTTACTTTTCATCGATGTTTTATCATCGCAGGAATTGCTCTGCTGGTGACTTTTGTGGGTACGAACGTGATAGAGGTAAACAGAAATGAGTTAACTCAGGAGGATCAACAAAATAACAAAATTGTGTGCTAAGTAATCCTCACAGCATGTACATGAACTTCACCTTAGTGTAGCAAGGAAATGTGATTGTGATACTATACACATTGGCGGATGCATACGACGGACCGTACAAACCATATGTGAGTTAATGCTTATCTTTTTGTTTACTGCCTATTATTTCCTCACGGCAGTTATCACGTGAAATACAACGAAAATGGCTCTTTTAAAAACTTAAATCACACGTGTTCATGGCACCTTTAGGGTCAAAAACTGGTTAAGAGAAAGGCAACGCAAGGGCCCTAGTGGTCGACCGGGTAACACGTGAGTCATTGGAAAGAGTAACCGCGGATCTAAATTTGGCATATGATCCAAGTTTTGCAAATACCTCAACATCATTCCTATGTGACTTACTTTCTTCAAGACTTTATTTTGACGCCACGATTTTGTGAGCCCAAGAAAGCCATTTTCCATACGATTCAATCTCTCATTGTAAACATTATATTTAGCACGCTTCGACGTAAAACTTCTATGTCTCATACGTCCGCAAAATGTTGTACATAATGTTCTAAAGTTTTATGAAACATTTGTGAGAATGAAATCACTGTCAATTAGTTAATATATTAGTATGTTTTGCTCAATACAGTAAAAATGCGGATACAATGCACCTACCGACAGCCAATCCACAAACAAGGTTGCTGAAGCCAACAGTAAGACCGCCACCAAAAATCATGTAACCAGCAGCTAAGTTACGAGCCAATATGGCTATTTGGTCAGGCTTCGAGAGATCTAACTCCTCACGTTTAAATTCCTGAAAACAAGCATTTTCGAACACTTGCCTCTATGTGATTATCCTGTTGTAAACTTGATCAAGGATTAAGCTGAGCATAGGGTTCTTTACACCTAAAAACTGAAAATAAGACATCCCTTCAGTGATGGTTTACTGCCACCATTTGCAGGTCTCGTACAACGAACTTTCGAAGCCAGTTTGTAAAGACAACATACATAGATATTTGGATGAACCGTCCTCACTGGTTTTGCGGGCTCTAGCATAATTTAGATTGTTTCGCAGCTTTCTGGTCTAGCTAATGTGATTCCCTGGAGTCCCGAAGGCAGTCGAGATAAAGCCCGGCCCAGGACGTCATCACCACAGGCAGCCGCTGCCTTTGTGGATCAGAGGGAGATTTGCCACCAAGGGAGTAATTTGATACCAGCACGGTGTTCAATAGCTGGGTTTCCTCATGGAAACGCCGGATTCCTTTTCAGCTTGCGAGGCCCTGCTGGGGAGATGAATCCGTTCGCTGTACATCGCAGCCCCACACTCAAGAACGCCTCCAGCTACGATGAGAGGGTAAACCGTTGGAAGAAAAGACATTATTATGCTTCCCACAAAGAAATTCTTCTTTAAAATGGACGCTTATAATGTTGGGAAGGAAATGAATAAGTTGCCACGAAAATATTAGAGGTAGCAAGACGAAATTCTAGCGCAATGAGAGGAAAGAGAGCGTAAAGTGGAAAAAAACCTAGGGCAAAGGGTTAATGAAAAGTTGCACAGATAAGGTGAAACAGACCTAGTCATATCAATATAGGGAAGCCCTAGTGTGCAACAGATCACGGGTGGGCGAACGAAATGACGTAAATGAACCGAAAAATAAAAATAACTGGAAAGCAAAAAATACCGTACCGCCATCTTTCCGACAAAAACGAAAGCCATAATGATCCCGAAAATAGCCACTGCTTCACAGAAAATAATGGAAACAAGGTTCTTCGTTCGAATTCTAGGGGCTTTCACACCGCCGCCGAGAATTGAGGAGCCCGTAGTGAAGATTCCCCTAGAGAAGAAAACCCCTAGAACCACAAAAATGGACTCAGAACTAGAGTCTAGAAAAACACAGATTATAATTTCCTAACTTCTATTTGCTACAAATTAGCAGGAATACAAATTTAGGACAAATTATACAACTCACCATCCAGCTCCAAGTACCGAGAATGACAACGAGAACGCAATGCCTAGGCCGGCCCACATATGAGGTGATGTGCTGGTCAAGAACCACGCTATGTCAAATCTGTTACCCTGACCAGTTAACATGTAGTACAACCCTGAAAATGACACAAGGCCAAAGATAGCGCTTCCATTGGCAACAACAACCCCCAGGGTAATTGATGGTTGAATTAAGTTGTAAGCAAATTGAAGTGTCTGATGGTGATTTCCATCATAACAGCTTAGAATGAACCCTAGGAACCTACCTGTTCCAATGAAAACGGCAACGCCAATGGTTGTGACGATTCCAGTCGTTTTCAGGATAGCACCGGCAGCCATCCTGGAACGTTTCTCATTAGACTCTTCTTTTAAATCAACTAAAAACACGACAACCACTAGAAAAGTGCCCAATCTGAAGAAGGCAAAAGCACCCAGCAGCCAAGAAGCGCCCGGCGGCCGAGAAATTGGAGATCACTTTCCGCTCTCGGCCGGTCGCGCCGCGCGCATTGCACGCCATACGGGCGCCATGCACGCAACACGGACCCCGCCCCTTCGAGGCTACCATCTAACCGATTTTTTTTTCAAATTTACTTGTTACAACTGTGTTTGGATGTTTTATTATAGTTCTATGCTTTGGTAAGGACTACGTCACTGGTCTGATTGCTGGGCCAGCAATTCATATCAGTCTGGTGCCGTAGAATAGCGCGCTTACAATTCCCAGTCTTCACATCGATGTCCGCCTCACTTCATAGCAATCGAAATCATCCATTTTTGGCACTTTTCTTAGTTTATTGAGATGTCACTGGCATTTTCGCTAAGCCTTTCCACTGAAAGATATTTACGAGGAGTACTTCTGGTACCTGTTTCCATCAAATATTCTGTTTTCTTTTTCTGTTCCCACCTAGGTAACCTTATTTGGTCTGCATATGAATGACGTGGCCATCTCATTTTTTCGTTGGCCAGCACAGGCAGTTTTACGATAGCTGAAACCAGATACGGGAACTATATCTCGCCCAAGTGTCTCCCATCATTCCTCTACCTCTCAGCCTCTAAGTGTTGAGTAATGTCCCTCGACACAATGAGTGTAGACCAACGTGGTTTGTTTTGGGCAAATATTATAGTCGTCAATCGCTTATGTAACAATGTAAGCCATTACTTTACTTGGATACTTCGACGGTCCGTCTTCATGAGCTGTGCGAATCCTAGCATATATGCCATTCGTTCCTTTCTCTCGCAACCGTAGTCCATGGTGGTGGTCTTGTTCGAGCATGGTAGCGCTTGCGAGTCTCATACCGTGATCTGTAAAACAACGGGAGCTGCAGGTTACGAACACGTCTGCCCAACGTGTAGGTGGCAAGGGGATGTTTACATTCTCTTGGAGTCCATTCTACTGTTCTTTTCGTCCATCTGTCGTCTGTTCTTCTGATTATGTGACCGGTACATCTGTGTTTCGCTATCGATGTAAGTTCTCCTGGATCTCGAAGACATGACAGATTTCGAAGGTCAGAGCTTCGCATTCCGGCTTGACATTCATAGTTCCGGTTATATTTCAGAAGACATCGCTCAAGAGATCTGTGAGTAGTGCGGTGCATTCTTTACGTGATTGAAGCATCAACCCACGTCCTGCAGCATGATAGAGCGCTGAGAAGACCGTAGAATCGAAGATATGGAGGCGAATTATCGGGTCCTTCAGTCGGTCGGCGGCTTCTTTGAGAGGCCCGAATGCGGCCCAAGTTTTTTTTTCTATCTAGTTCATCCTTCATGTTGTTTTCCGTGTTCATTGATCGCCCAAGATAAACGTACGGGGAGGTCTCCGCAATGACAGAGCCATCCAATTCAATTTTTTCGCCTTCGCACCATGGGGTTTTTCATGAACTGGGTCTTCTTTCGATTTATGCGAAGTTCGATCTTTTTCTCTGCTTTGTTGAGCTCGTTGATCATCACCTCTGCTTCGTTAGTACTTCTTGAAAAGATGACAATGTCGTCGGCAAAACGAAGTTTGATAGGAATTTTCCATCAATGTATGCCTTTCTCATCCAAATCGAGTGACTTCATTATCCATTGCAGTGCTGCACTGAACAGCTTTGGCGATATTTTGCCGCCCTGTCGAACCCCTTTTCCTATGGGTATTGTAAGAGGTCGATGGAAAAGCCGTATTTTTGTAGTGCAGTTCCGATAACCGTCGGACAGAGTACTTATGTAGGACGGGTCCACTCCTTGGCCGACGAGCGCTGATGAACACTTTCTCATAGTCGACAAAGGTTAGGACAAGAGGCAGGTGGTATTCCCGACAAATTTCGATGACCCTGGACACGGTTTGGATGTGGTCCATGCTTCTCAAAATCCTGCTTGCTCGACTGGTTGCGCCTCATCCAGTGTCCTTGGTATGCGCGGCAGGATAATCTACGTGAAGAGCTTGTAGAGAATACTTAACAAGAATATCGGACGATGGTTACGGAAATCCCTTCGGTCACCTTTCTTGGGCAGGATGGCCGTGCGCGACGTCCTCCACTTGTCTGGGATTTTTTTCCTTTTGAAAGTAGGCTGTCATATGGTTTTCGAGAAGTACATGTAAATTGTGGCTTCCAGTTCTAAGAAAATCGGCGGCAATATTACCGGGTTTGCAGTTGTGTCACGCCTTCTATCGAGGCTCGAATCTGTGACGGAAGGATTCCAAGTGGTTTTACTCCAGCGGGAATATTAGGATCTGGGACGGAGGTTGTGAAACGGAAAAGGTTATAGCGGGAGGTTTTGACCATCACACCTTCGTTCATTAGGGCTTACAGCGGAACATTATGATCACACAAGTCCCGACAGCATTTTGTCAGACTACTTCTATTCTCTGCTGCTTCTAGTTGTTTCTTCTGCCTGTACCGGTGTAGGTCTGCCTGCAAGACTCTTCTACAGCTGGCATTTATTACTAGCATTGTCAAAGTGCGTTGAAGCGGGATCTTCAGTTTTCTTTTCTTTCCGAGCAACTCCTTAGTAGTGATGGAGGCGCGACCCGATCTTCTTGCTTGAGGAAAAGACGAATTCGGCACAGCTTTTCAGTCCCTCGACAAGCAGCTCGTAGTTTTCGGTTGGGTTTTCTTTAATCTACCAGTCACGTTTAGATAGGGTTTCGTTCAGAATGTTCTCCTATACAGACGTATACAGCTAGACTTTTTCCTTCTGGTCGATGAAGAGAGTTCTTTTCCAGCTTGCGGCTGAATCAAATCTTCGCACTAAGAAGGCGGTGATCGGAACCAGTACAGAATGACGAGACTACCGATATGTCAAGTAGGCACCATA
The DNA here is from genome assembly GCA_900624975.1 of Angiostrongylus costaricensis. Lineage (NCBI taxonomy): Eukaryota > Metazoa > Nematoda > Chromadorea > Rhabditida > Metastrongylidae > Angiostrongylus > Angiostrongylus costaricensis. The sequence goes on from UYYA01003925.1 coordinate 18,476, forward strand.
TTATGTTTGTCAGAATATGGTCGATCTCCGCATGAGTCATGCCGTTGAGAGACTTCCATGTCCAGCGGCGGCTTTACTTCTTCTGGAAAAACGAGTTTCCATGGAAGAGATGTGCTGCTGACAGGAGTCCTGCGAGACGGTTCCCATTCTCTCGTTGGCCTTTCCTATTCTGGCACTGAATTTTATTATGATTTCACAATTTTATGATATGCTTTATCATTGCGGATGACTTCCTCCAACTGATAGTAGAACGCATTTAATTCGTACTCATCAGCTGCGTCGGTCGGTGAGTAGCAGTTGATGATAGTGATCTTCTTATGATGCTACAGTTGAAGACGGAGGACGGCTATGCGAGGGGAAAGAATCACGTATGAGTCGACGAGATAGACAATGGACAGATGGACAACGAAGCCTATGCCACCGACATTTCGTGACGGGACCTTTTCTCAACGGATCACAAGCGTCCCATTGTTTAGTTAGCGTATGTCGGTCATCTTGATTTTTGTTTCTTGTAATGCGATCACATAAAATTTAGTGCGATCTGTGACCACATGAAGGGCGTGAAGATAGGCGTCTGTGGAAAGTGTTCCGCCATTATACGTGCATAGTAAGAAACAATCTCCATGGCGTGTTGTGCGTGTGTTCGTCAGGTCCGGTTCCAATGACGTCCTGCGTAACCCGAGATTTTCTGGTCTATCACCGGTGGTCTCACCGCCTGACGTCATCATAGACGGGAGCACCCAGTGTCTGGGCTCTGAGAATGGCATATTGATGGTTGTGCAACTTGGTCTTCCTTGGAGTCCTGACGTAACCTTGCAAGGGCGCAGGTCTTCACCACTATGTGGATTAAAGGAGGTGTGTTTTCGGCGACGAATCCTGTGCTCGCCCTTGCTAGTTGATTCGAAGAGATGTTAGAACCGAAATCAGAAACGAAAATAGGAATGAAAAAGTGACCGACCGCTCAAGGACGATGTAGAAGCCGAAAGCCCTGGTTGTGCCGAGCTCAGCACAATTTCCACTTTTTCTGAGTTTTGTTGGTTAGGCCATTGTGGTTCCTAGGAATCCCGAGGTCAGCCTAGCCAAAGTCTACCCCATGTCGTCACCACCACAGGCAGTCGTCGTCCTTGTGGATCAAAGGGAGATTTGCCACCATGCGACTAGTTTGATACCAGCACGGTGGTGGATCGTTGTATTGGTTTACTCTTTGCTAGGCTTCCTAATCGAAATAGCGGATACCCTCTCACCTTATGAGACTGCTGAGGAGATGAATTCCATCGCAGTCCGACGCCCAGGAACACCTCGCAGCAACGATGAGGCGGTAAATGGTTGGGAGGATCTGCTGATCACTGGTGTTTATTTCATGGTGAAAAAATGAAGGACGGTTATGGATTGTTTTCACAATCTTTTGAGAATCCGTTTTCGTAGATATTTGTATATCTTTAATAGTAATTAAAGAGAAAGTAATCGGAAAACGGAACACCCCTTGAGAATTTTTTTGGTGAATCCGACAGTGGACATCGATGTGCTGACCGTGGTATTCTTGAGAATTCGTAACAGTAGCCATGTTTCCGTTCATCGTAACATCGTTGTTCCTTTTCTTTTTCATTCGTGTTCATTTTAAGCTTTAACCCTAACACCCAATAACTAGGGAATACCACCTTCGCCATACTGGAGCACAGCTAAGTTGGATGCGAAGGCTTTTAGAAGAGGTTAGTTGAAATGTTTTCTACTTGGTATTCAGCATTCCTTTTCACACCATATCCCAGTGGGACGTGTGTTCTTCGACAATCGATTTCGAGACTTTCTGATGGGATCTTTTCTTTTCCTTTGCTATAGCTACCTGAAGCTTTTCTGCAATATTTTGTGCAGAGTATATCGCATGTTTATGTCTCCTAAAACATTGTTTAGATCACCACTTCACATCCGAGCCATTTTATTTCTTCCCTACAATGCACTGTTTACCAAAGAAATTGTTAGAAAGCATCATCCCATGGGTGCACTGGTAGCGTAGTGGTTTGAGGCGCCCTGCAATACGTGTGGGATCGATCCTCGCACCCCTGGCCCACCAAGCCTTCCATCCCTCCGGGTCTGCAAATTAGACTTGTCCGAGTGGATAGCAGCACTGGGTCGATACGTCGTTAGGCCAGCGCGAGTCATTTTAAAGATCATATATGCATTCAGTCACCTCTATCGATGCTTAATGTAGTCGAATGCATGGCGCATCTCTCTGGGATTGATCAACGCTGAGAGCTTTAGTCATTGTTGTCATACCGTGCTTTGTGTCCTGCCCTGCAATTTGTTTTAAAGTGTAGAAGGAGTTTTCGAGAAAAGTACTATGAATAGGTTAGGTGAAATCCTATACCCACCTTTTTTGTTGTTTTACATATTTTTCCGATTTTTCATTGTCTGTCTGCAGAAAAGCTTCAGGTAGCTATAATTGTCTTGCTGGGTGTACATAGGTTTGTTAAGCTATAGTTTTCGAGGTACTAGTTGCAATGATTGGTTTGCTTTGGGTAGAATTAGTGCATATACCATGAGCCATGTGTATTTGTCTGTACCTGAATTTCTTCTAGTTCTCTATTTGGATTCACCTACTAGCACATTCTTTGATACCGTGAGAATCCATCACATCGTTTAGCCAACGATAATTACCCTTGTGAACGAGTCGTATATGTTATGGGCTTTATAATTATACCGATCTCTGATCTTCACTGACGCTTTTGATGCTTTTCTAAATGCTCAGCTATAGAAATGAATGCTTTTCATGCAAACATTATCACGTTTTCCATGTGGTGATTCAGGAGGAGCCAGAGACCGAATCGCTCATTCCATCCCCCATACGATCAGTCCACAACTCTGTTTTCAATCGTCGAGGATACCAAGTATGTTTTATATCCGTTTTAGGTTTAAAATATCTTGCACGATGTGCTTTATTGTCCTAACATTTAAAGCTTTTTCCCCATTTTTGAGAATATCACTTCCATTTCTACCGTTGTCATCAATGAACTCTGAAGTTCAGCTTATTAAGATGGAGCGTCGCCATAGAGAGATTTCTCTTGATGAGGTGGATATTGATGGTCCGGCTCTTGTCCATGTCGAAACAGGTGGAGGTATTCATATTCTAGTGGTTTGGCTTAGGAAGCGTTAGGTGGAGATTCTCAGATTATGAGCTTCTGTGAGTAATTAAAAGGCATGTGTAACCTTTCTTTTTACACGTCAGTTTTAGGTGGATATGCTTCGTTCAACTCAGCCGGTCACTCTCATGACCGAGATGAAGAAGAGTACCCAGTAGATAGTGTACCACCCCTATTCGGGTGAGGTGAAGGTTATATGTCCTTACTTTCATTTCCATTTGTCGGTCGTTATTTTCTTTTAGTAAATACGGTGATTTTCACACAATAGATTGGCAACGAGATCTCGCAAGAGATAGGTTGCGACATAAGTTGATTGTTGAAAAAAGGTTAGTTAAATGTGATTTCAAACCTCTTGAAAAGCAAAATATCCATTTTTTAAAAATTTCCTTTTCAGAGCTGAGTTTCCCTTGGGAATTTTTCAAAGTGCTTGGGATGCTGGCGCAGGATGGATATGTGTTCTCATGGTAGTATTATGTTAATATTAGCGTAAACATATTGAGACGAGTTTTGCATTTTGACTAATTCTGCAGTTGCCGTAATTGTGTGGTTCATTCAAGGTAGGCTTGGCTGCTGGTGCCAGCGCTGGAGTAATCGACATTGGAGCCCGATGGATGAGTGATTTGAAGGCTTGTAACTATTGTTTATCGCATGATCTCATCATTTCTGTTTCTTTTTTCTGTGTCTTGCTGAGTAATACTCGCTTATAGGATGGAGTGTGTGCAGATCGATTTTGGTTAGATCGTGAACATTGCTGTTGGTCTTCAAATGACACGGTTTTCAAAGTCAGTCCACCATTGTATCGCCGTTGTCGTCTCCGAAGGTTTTCTAGAGAATTCAATTTTTAGGACTCAGACTGTAGCGCGTGGACAGCATGGCCGGAAATGATGAATTACTATGGAAAGAATCCGTTTTTTTACGTTCTCGAATTTGTTTTCTATGTCGGTTGGGCTGTTCTCATGGCTACGTTGGCTGTGATACTTGTAAAGGTACTTTATCTGAGTTAATGGGACGCTGTACTAAGTTTTCTAGATGAAGTAATTAAATCAAAGATGTTTTAACTTTTATTTTCTGTCTATTCTTTTCAGTGACAGACTACCATGTGAAATATAACCGTAAAGATTTTGAAATATGATATTAAAGCATAAAAGGGTAAAGCTCTCGGCGTTGATCTCCCTCATGGTTGCACCACGTACGACCTTATTAAGCATCGTTGGAGGTGTTTGAATGCATATCTAGCCTTTACACTGACTCGCGGTAGCCTACCGATATATCGAGCCAGGACACCTATGCTCCCAGACAAATCTGGAACCATTTTGCCGACTTCGAAGGGATGGAGACCTTGATGGTCTTGGGGCACAGCGATCAATCCCATGTGTATCGTAGGGCGCCTCCGACCACTGCTCTACACGCGAGATATGGTATTAACTGATTTCAATAACAAGTTATCCTTCCTAGATCATTCCAATTGACAGATGATCAATAATAACACTGGTCGAATAAAAACAAGATTGTGGGGCAAGAGCCTCGGTTGGTGTAGTTGATAGCACGTGAGCCCCTGGCAAGGGTAGTTGCGGCTTGAAAACACATTTTTGGGTCCAAGTTTTGTTCATATTTTAGCAACCTTGTGGTTAAATCAAAGATATTTCGACGTTTGCCAGACTCCTGGCTCTGCCGTACAAAACGACGTTACGAGTAATCTTACGTGTGTAGCTGTATGCTTGTGTATATATATCTGTACGTATATGTATACACACATATGTGCATATAAAGTTTAATGTGTTATATATATATATATATATATATATATATATATGTTCATGTGCTGTATTCGAAAAACAGCTTCAGTGAAAGAAAAGAAATGAGTTTCAAAGTGACACCGCAATCGGCAATATGGGATGACTACATAAAAATAGTGCCACATGAAAGCACCACGGAGATGTCTGTGTTGTTAATGGAAATTTGCAACAACAGTAAACTATGAGTTCGTACCATCCGCCTTCTGCACTACATCCGTTGAAGTCAAGAAATTGCCCAACCTCTTTCGATGGAGAGTCCCCAACAATCTCTCGCTGCGTGACCTTGCAACGCATACGTTGCAAAGAGAATTGTGCAGACCACTTTTGGAATTATTTGAGAGCTAGTTCCTTATAGCGCATATCCTCCAGTCTTAGATCCTTGCTCTCAATTATTACTTCGGTCCATAAAAGTCACTTGCGAGTAAGTTCTCTGATCAGCCAGATCAGCTCTGATTTAGGAAATAAAGTCAAGCACCATTATGCTCTACAATGTTCAGTAAATAAAGGGTATTGAATAAATACCTATGATTTGGGAATACAGTGATAGATAAATTTATGTAATGAAATTACAATTTTTTTTGAAAGTGTTTTTGCTGTCGTAGTTCTTTCTTATATTCATCTTATCTTGTATAGTTACATAGTAGCACTTGTATCTCAGGTTTTTGCACCTTATGCATGCGGTTCTGGTATACCAGAAATCAAGTGCATCTTGTCTGGATTCGTCATTCGTGGATATCTAGGAAAGTGGACGTTTATAATAAAATCTGTGGGCTTAATACTGGCATCTGCTTCAGGTTTGTAACACATGTGATTCATTTTTTTCCTTTCACAAATTCAAGGCATTATCATATACCTATAGGTCTTTCATTGGGAAAAGAAGGCCCTATGGTTCATCTGGCTTGCTGCATTGGAAATATTTTCTCATATTTATTTCCCAAATATGGAATGAATGAAGCCAAAAAGCGTGAAATTCTCAGTGCATCTGCGGCCGCTGGGGTCAGCGTAGCTTTCGGTGCTCCGATCGGAGGTGTTCTGTTTAGGTGAATATTAAATCTGCTGATCTTATTAAATAGTTCCTTATTAGCTTTATACCAGTTTGGAAGAAGCATCCTACTACTTCCCATTGAAGACGATGTGGCGTTCGTTTTTCTGTGCTCTGGTTGCTGGAATTATCCTCCGCATAGTAAATCCATTCGGTAGCAACCAGGTGATTCCTATCCTATCGTCGCCATGCTTTATCTCATGGCATTAGTTTTTTGCTTCTTTATCGCCACACATTTCAGACATCACTTTTCCATGTTGATTATATGATGAAGTGGACGTTCGTTGAACTTATTCCTTTTGCGGGACTCGGCCTATTTGGAGGCATTCTTGGGAGCATTTTTATATTTGGCAATATCAGGTGAATACGTTATCTAGATCGGGTCTATCGATTTATTTGGGAAAAAAGTTGTCCCGCCTTGGAGACATCTGAGCTTTACTTTTCCCATTCTTACGGAACTGTATTTTGCATTAGACCATCCATATCGTAGTTTTTTAGATGGTCACGTTTTCGTAAGACATCGAAAATTCTTGGCGGAAATCCAATATACGAAGTAATTGTTGTAACTTTTCTCACTGCTGCTATTTCTTACTTTAATCCTTATATGAGGAAAAGCGCTTCTAACATGATTAAACAGGTGTGTTTCTAATTTTTAAAGGAAAATTGTCGAATCATTCAATTTCCGATCGGTCGTATTTTTATTGAAGACCAATTGAGTCTTAACAGTTTCTTCACGGTAGATATCTATGATTTTGGTAAAATCTCCAACACAAATCTGTTTACGTATAAAGTTGCGCGGAAGTTAGTGTTGAATTTGTAGTTTTATTTTTTTTTTCGCATATATTTGGCAATATATATGAAATCAATCCGCTTGACGGGTGTTTGCTGATAGCGCCTATACATCAGTAACACAGCTGAGAGAAAGACGAAACTAAAGACTCGTCTGATGTGGTGGTGAACGCGTTAGCCCTCGGAAAGGGTAATAGCTTGTTTGATCTCCACCGCAAACATCAGTGGTCCGGGTTTTTGCAGATATCTCAGCGCCGTTATGGTTATATTTGCCAGTAGTTTTTTTTCTGAGTATTCCAGTACTACATGTCTTGCAAAGCCCATCTTATGCACTTTCACCCCGTATAATTGAATTTCAATGTAAATTGGGTTTTCGACAAATAATAAAAACTAATTCCAAATGTCAATGGAACAGCTCCAACGAATCTATTTTTACGAATCAAACTAGGTCGTAATGCAGCACAAAAGCTCGAAGCACTGGCGGGGTATAGACCAAGGAAGTCATTACAAACGCCCGGTGCAATACTGATTTGGAAAATTACCTCATGACAAGTTAGACCTTTATGAAGGAGGTCATGAACGTGTTTTCGATATGGATTGAAGGCTTTCCTGTAGGCACATATATGCTCAACTGTTCGTGAACTTGCAGAAGAACTCTGTGTAAACATGTCGACTATTTCGTAACATTTAAAAAGTGTTAGAAATTGGAAGCAACCCGACAACTTCACGGCGCCGCAGTTGAATGGTAATCAGAAAAGCCCTCTGTTGCGGTGTTGGCTGTTCTTCCAGACGACCAGAACGATCCGTTACTCCATGGTATCCATGGTATTATGAATCGAGGAAGCGGATAGCACAGTGGTGGTGATGTCTGACATTACGAGTATGGTGCTAGTTCGATTCTGCTCCGGACCAACCAAGCCTGTCTTCCTTCCAGGATCGGGAGATTGGTACCGACCTTGTCTGGGAAGAAATCAATGTCTGCAATTAGTTGGAAAGGTTCTATTTTTGTTATCTGATGACACCAGGAAGAATTGCTCGACCAGTATTCTACGACATTCAAGATGAAGTGGAAATCCTCAAGCAGCAACCGAAGTCACACATAAAAAGTTGGAAGGTCTTCGTGGACGGTGGATTCGAGGAAACTAATCGAATGTGAGAAGTGCTGGGATCCACACAGTAGACGTGAAGATGGATCAAATAAAGTGAAATTAAAATAAAAAATTGTGACATGGCAACAACTAATGGATCCTGTATAACGACCGGCGACGACGATAGGCTCAGTGGTTGGACTACGGTGAAGCTCTCAGCGTTTTGTGATTTCGAAACTGCAGTGAAAGAAGGTCATGGTGACCGCTTCGTGGTTTCCTACCGATTAAACCCATCACAGCTTCTTGAATTTGGACAGGACGGTTATGGCCAGAAACTTCAACGGCTACCACCCGCATTGGTCAGTAGAGGCGGACCACTTCTCCACGATATTGCGCGGCTATACTTTGCACTACCAACGATGTAATTTCTAAACCAGTTGGGCTACGAAACTTTCCCTCGTCTACCACATTCCGCAAATGTATCGCCTACCGATTACCACTTCCTTAAGCATTTTGACAACTTTTACGAGAAGTGCTTCAAAAACAATCCGTAGCTGAAACTGCCCTCGAAGTCGAGATTTTAAACAGCGTGTAGAAATGAACGTGTTTCTCGTTTGCAAAAATGTGTTTTCCGATGGTTTTCACTTTCGGCTAGTGAAGTTTATTCTGAACTGTGCTTCGATATAATGTATTGCTTGTTTTTATGTACTGCCTATTATTTTTTCATGGTAGGGAATTCTGTGACATACAACCCCAGCGATGCCGGAATGTTTGCAAAACTCAGACGCCAGACTAGGTTCGAACTTTCTGCCACCGTTTTGGAACCCTCGCGTTACCTTTCTCTCAACCAGTTTCTAGCATCGGGTCTGAGTCTTCCAAATATCTGGGCATCATAATGATTATGGCTTAATATTTATACTGGTATTATATCTTGTGTTGATATTATATGTCGGTATTTGATGTTTGCTTTGAAGATGGAGGTTGAAACCTCATGCCTAAATCGTTGTTTATCTCTTCAGCTTTTTGATAGATGCGGTCCAGAAGACTATGAGGTCAACTTATGTGACTATCAAAACAAAACATTCACAACTAATAAAGTGGACGATAACTACCACACTGGCGTGTTTGGTAGTGGCGTACAGGTTTGCTTATTATATTGATTATATTTGTATGGAATATTTAAACGTAATTTTACAATATCTTTCAGAATGCAATCTGGCAATTGATAATGGCTCTCATTTTCAAGTTTATTTTTACAATATTTACATTTGGCATAAAAGTTAGTTTTGAAATTAGAAGTGTTTTGTTTTGGTGAAAGGTGACGAACATCTCTTTTTAGGTCCCATGTGGGCTGTTTGTGCCATCAATAGCAATGGGTGCTATTGCTGGAAGACTTGTCGGAATAAGTATGGAAGGAGTATTCCGCAGTTTTCAGGTCCTTTCATTTTTTCATTTTTGTTCCCGTAGAATGATGCATCGTCGACACAACGATGTTGAAAAGGGTTTCAATTGCCATTATAGTTATGAATGTTTTATATGGGTTTTCCAGATGCAGAGCGGTCATTCGATGTATTGGTCTTGTCAGATTGGAAAAGATTGTGTAATGCCTGGACTTTACGCAATGGTGGGAGCTGCAGCTGTTTTAGGAGGAGTAACACGGTTTGATCACATCTCAATCCATTTAAAACCAAATACGTTCAATTTTTTTTTCACTGTACTATCCAATTTAGAATGACAGTATCGCTTGTTGTCATCATGTTTGAACTCACTGGTAGCTTAGAGTTTATCGTGCCGACTATGGTAGCTACGATGTTTTCGAAATGGATTGGTGATGCGATCTGTAAAACGGTGAGTGTAGCGATCCCTTCTCTTACACAACTATATGTTAACTGTGAATATTTTTCTTGATAACTTCATACTGCTTTATAAGCCATTTAGGGTATATACGATGCTCATATTGAGTTAAATGGTTATCCTTTTTTGGATAACAAGGAGGAATATCCGTATTCAACAATTGCAGTGCAGGTTTGTTCGCTTTTTACCACCAGTAGTCTTGTAAATCGTTGTTGGTGGTTCTGAGTGCGGTGGGAGTCGGCAGAATCTCTTATTCTGATGTTAGACCTCGTTGGACATAATTAGAAGTGGCCAGAAACATTACGTAGTGGAGACAATGTATTGTTCTGTTCTTAAAACTTTGGTGAGCTCAAATGTGAATGTACACTGTTCTGAGGCACAAGTCACATCACTTCACTGCTATTCTGAAAAGCAACTGCATGAAGACATATGCGCGATTTTAGTTTTCTGATTATTTGAAGGAAGTGGTTTGTGAAGAAGAATCCTTCCATTAACTATATTGTCGCGGACTTCTACGCCAGAATGGGAAAGGTCAACGAAAGTAAATGGATTGGCAACACATTTTTAATGGAATGTTGAGCAGAAAACCATGTTACAGCGATTTTTCTGCCGGACGCTTTTCCACGAAAATTCATGGAGAAAAAATCACTGTTCGAAATTGAAAGACATAACCCAAATCACATGTCAATAATATCATCACAAGTAAGATGTTGTCTCTGTGACAGGCTCTATATCTCTCTTTCTATGCTGGACCTGATCGCCTCCTCTGTGTAAAATTTTATTGAGACGCAATTAAGAAAAGAAGGTTGCTTCCGTTGTCCAGGATGGTTGGTGGAGACGGGTGATGTATGAAGAACGTTCTGGAAGATTCCTTTTTTTATGAGTCGCAAACTGATGAAAGTTTAGTATGTCTATGAGCTGTTTATCGCACAATTTTTTCCAACAAGCGTTTGTTTTTCCACTACGTAGTTCAGAGTTCTCCTCACCATCAGGAGTTACTTAAGAAGCGAAGGAACGTGATGATAGATCCAGCTGCATCGTGCTTAACAACTGTTTTGAACTGTCCAGAAGTTTTATTGTTGGTGTTGTTGTTGTTGTACTTATTTTGAGTTTTATGGACAAGGTCTTTCGCGTTCTCGAAGGATTCAAAGAGCGCTCACCAAGAAGGAATTGTATTGAGAAATTGGAACATCAACTCTGGTTTTCATATCTCTCAGGAAGCTACTGGTTATTTGACCGATCTAGAAATCCAAACACACGCACTTTACCTGAAAAATCACCTTAACGCTTCGCCTGTTGACGGCACGTCTGTTCAGACGTCTTTCGAGCACCGCTCAGTGTTTCTAGACGATGTTTTCTGTATATAATCTAGCACATAAAACCGAGCTGCAAATTCTGGACGATCAGTATAAATCGTCTTTAGTAACAAACAAAGTGTACATAAAACCATTAATGAGCAAATTGTGCCATGAGCTACATCCGTCGACCTCAAATGAAATAAAGGACGATGGTGATATCAGCAAGCCGGTTCGTCCTATCGAATTCCTACATAGTCTATCGTCGATGAAGGATTGAATAACACCTGGTTCGGACATTAGCAAAAGCAGTGTTATTATTAAAGGTGACCTCTACCATATCAGTAACTATTGTCTAGTCTGCTTTCCATCTGTCCTCTATAAACTCCACTGGATTTTTGGTAAACAGGATTGACGAAACACTAGATAAAGGCAAGCCATGTGAGCAGGCAGGGTTCTGAAAGGGATTCAGTACGATGTACCACATCCACACGATAACAAGATTAAGTGAAATATAGCAAGAGCACAAGAGAGCGATCTGTTTCAACTTCATCGATTTAAAGAAAGCTTCTAATTATGTTAAAACGGAAGAAGACGTCATAGAAGCCATTGTCAACCAAGGCGTCTCTACTTAGTATATAAAGTTTCTTCGCATGTTGTATAATAATTTCACAACCACAATATCACTGCTGTACAGCGATATTAACATCGACGTCAAGGGATGGGTTAGGTAAGGCGATACTATCTCACCAAAATGGTACAACACGGGAGTGATAGTCGGTGGTTGGCAGTAATGGTTTCAATGTATAGCGTAAAATGCTCCAAAATGTTGATAGCATTGTGTTTGCATAATGGACCATAGTAATATGTAGCCTAATAATGGCGATACATATCCATACCTACAGAACGATGTCTCTTCTGCAACTGGGTCGTGTTCACAATCGCAAAAGCACCCTATTTATTGCAAATTTATTTTTTTATTGTCAAAACACCAGATATTTCGAAGCAGACGCAAAATTACCCGTAATCGGTTGGGCCAACCACGAAATATCATAGCGGGGCGCTATGGGTTGATGGAAAAATTTGTTGTAATGCTGGAAAAATCAAAAAAAATTAGCAAACATCGCCTCAACTTCCAGTAAAAAGGGGGCACTGTACCACTGCTATCTCGGGATCCTATGGAAAATCACAGTCGATCAGCATTTAACGTGTAACACATTTAAATAAGCGCGTGGTGTCATCACTTCCGTAGGTGGTTGCTGTGAGCTTGACAACAAAATGGATTGAAGTTGTTAGCCCCTTAGTATACACGAGTATATGCATACATGTATACACATATATATATGTATGTATATAGGCGCTTCTATGTATGCATATGCCTGTACATGTGTATGCATACATGTATATATGCACTCATCTGGATATACGTATATGTATATATTTGATACTTGGACGGCCCGTCCTCACTAGTACGAGCCCCAGCATAATCACCTTTTTTCGGAGATTTTCTGGTTAAACTATTGCGGTTCCTAGGAATCACAAGGACAGCCTGGCCAAAGTCTGCCCCAGGTCGTCACTGCGGCAGGCAGTCGCAGCCCTTGTGGATCAGAGGTAGATTTGCCACCATGCAACTTTGATACCACGACAGTGGTGGATTCTGGTATTGGTTTACTCTTAGCTAGGCTTCCTGATGGAAATGCCGCACTCCTCGGCTTGGGAGACCGTGCCGTGGGGACGAACCTCCCGCTGTACATCGCAGTCCGACACCCGGGAACACCTCTCAACCACAATGAGGCGGTAAACCGTTGGGAGGATACGTGTTTATATTTATATATATATATATATATATATATATATATATATATATATATATATATATAGTGTAGTTCTACAAAATATAGAGATTCGGGAATTCGAGTACGCGTACACACTGGTATTTTTTGTGATGCAGGTAATGCGGCCTTCTACTACAGCAGCTGTTGGTATCAGCAATCCTGAAAACTGTGCTGAGCGTAACGAGCTCGTTGTTATCGTCCAGGTATCCATATCATATCCTTTTGTGAAAATTAAGGTTTCAACTCTATTGCCTGTCAGGATGGCATGTCTGTCGGGGACATTGAGCAAATGTTGCGTGAGAATAACTATAATGGATTTCCCGTGGTGGTATCAGCAAATAGCATGTATTTGGTGGGATTCGTCACTCGGTTAGTTACATTTTCATAAAATTCTCGAATTTCTACTCTTATTTTTTATATTAGTGATAAACTTAGACTAGAGCGATTGAAGTATTTTGAAGTGTTAGACATGAGCTTTCGCATGCGTCTAAACAGAACTATTGGCCAAAGCTTATTTTCCCTAACGGTAATGCATTGTAGGCATATATATATATTTGTATACATATATACACGTCATATATGTACATATATATATATATGCGTATGTGTATATGTATATGTATATCCAGGCCTTGAAGATTCGTTGTCAGTCTGGTCAATCAATGAGGAAATTGGGGTGTTTATATGGGAACCCATCTTAGATTACGTATCCTAGGGCAAAACTGAGCAACACATTCGCGGGAGTCGTCTTCCCCAAAACTACTGTGGCGCAGTCTGTAACCTCTTCTTTTTATCATGTTCTTTATCCCATTGGGCTGGTGTGACAGGCGCCTGCTGGAAATGGGTTCTGTGGTGCCTAAACTTTTGAATAGAAGTGTTGGAATCAGCTTTCATGAACCTGCTGCGGTATGTGGTGTGGGCCTCACCGTGTATCGCATTTCATGGCTACTGGGCGCTCTCTCGCCATGCAGAGGAGATGGGTGATTTTCGGGTCACTGTGTGATTTCCCGTCTGTTTAGGTAATTACCCTCCTCGGCTCTGTTGGAACTGGGGTTCCAACACACCGGCGTCACTGAGGCTGTCGTTCTGCCTTTCTTTCAGTCGTCTTCGTGCGACCAAGGCGTTAATCGAACCAATTACAGATTGTTGGGGATATTCATTTGTCGATTAGGCATCATTTTCTGTTAGCAAGGATCTGGTCGGTCTCCACATGAGTCTCCGTTAGAACACTCCAATGTCTGTCTGTAGTTTCTTCGCTCTGGAAAAACGGGTTTTCTTCGAAGAAGCATGCTGCAGACCGCAGTCCTGCAGAACAATTTCCACCCACACTTCTTCCTCCTAGTAAAAAATTTTTGATCTTGTATTAACTCTCCTTGGCTTTCCTGTTCTGGCGTTGACGTCTTTCCTGGCGAAGAGCATTGGGATTAGCGTTAGAGGAGAGTGCTTTCGTATTAATTCTGCAATACTTCACTGAATTTTTTGTCGTGTTCTTTTGGTACGTCATGCATTGCCTTTGTTTTGGCTCTGCTGAGAACGACTCGAGTAGGGCTTGTGGACTACACAGTTGCCGATCTCGTGTGCGCCTCACTTCTACAACCACACGGATCTATCGGTTTTATTTTTAACATCATTTAGACACTTAAGACAAATTTTTCTAGTGCAGTAATTGTTGAAGCCTTGGCCGGTGTTGCTTATAGACTTTCTAGCTTTTGCAATTTCTGTGCTTACTGTACCTTTCTCCTTAGTTCTCATTTTATCGCTTCTCTTCAAAGATTCACCAGCTCAGAGATAAGTTTCTAGCTTTCCACACCTATCGCAGTTTCAACTGCGAATCGTAAGGTTTATTCAAAGAGCCGTATATCAGTTAAGCCTTAGCTGTCCGCACTATGGTTGGACGCGCGTACCACAGTGGTGGGAGGCGCCCTGCAATACACACGGGATCGATTCCCGCGCACAAGGCTAACCAAGCCTTTCATCACTCCTGTGTCGGGAAATTGGTACCAAACTGATCAGGAAGGATAGCAACACTGGCTCGATAAATCGGTAGGCCACGGCGAGTTAATGTAAAGGCCAAACATGCATTCAGTCACTTTTAACGGTACTTGATGAAGTCGCATGCATGGCGCTTCCCTTATTGGTCAAATCCGAGAGCTTTATCCTTTTATCCTTTATGGTCAAGGTGTTAGAGGAGTCAGTCTTGTTCGTCTTCACAATTGTCGATAGTGATATCTTAATCAAAAACATACAAAAATATCCCATTTTGTACATGCATATCATATACACATGTGTACATACATATATGTGTATATATATATATATATACATATACATGTACATATGAGTGTAATGTAGATTTCTCGTGTTCTGTCCAAGTATGCAATACCTTTATTGTAATTTTTGAACACAATTGATGTTCATTTAGGCGGGATCTTCAACTCGCGTTACACGCTGCACGAAAAACCCAACCCTACATTGTGACGGATTCCATTGTTTATTTCACAAACCAGGTCCCTGAATCCACTGCAGTAGGGCCAGCACCACTGAAGTTAAGAAAAATAATTGATCTCGTGGGTTTTTTGTAGTAACGAGTTTCATATTGGTCTCTTTTTTATCAATGTATTGGTGTATTAATTTCTACAGGCACCCATGACAGTCATTGATCAGACACCCATGGAGACTGTTATTGACATGTTCAGGAAGCTTGGTTTACGGCAGGTAAATTTAACTTGGGTTTAGGTATTGTTCGCTTTTTGAACTTTCTTCCTTAACTTTCGATTGAATGGAAATTTATTATCTCTAAGTCATAATTTTAGGTCCTAGTGACAAAGAATGGCAAAGTTCTCGGGATTATCACTAAGAAAGATATACTTCAATTTATGCGGAATGCGCAGTCGGGTTTCACAAATCCTAATTTTAAATGAGTTACTCCTCTTAAAACAAATTTGGCTCTGTAACATATTGACCATTAACGAATTTATCACCTTCGCCGTCTTACTTGATAGCTTTCTTTCATGCCCATGTGTAAGTGTGTTCAAATCTCTGTGATCCATCGGAATTCTCGTTTTTTTCTGTTATTGTTGAGCAAATTGCGGAGCTAAAATCTGGAATTTTGTAACATTTGAGGTGCTGTTTTTCAATTATATTTATTTTTTACTTTATAGCTATTCATAGCGCCTTTCTGTAAGTTTTTAATTTCCCTTCCTTTCTATTTACCATTAGCTCAAGCGTTTCTTAGTCATTTAGGCTATGGGTTCGGAATAGATTTCTATCAAATGACTACATAGTTTGCTTTATTTTTCACCTTTAGCCGTCGTCAAGATAAATACTTGTCCTAAAGCCTTCTTTAACTCCAAATAATGTCATAGACACCTGTGTATTTTAGACAGTTAAGAAGGACTAGTTTTGTCGTCTTCATCATGTCAACATACGGGTTGTGAACTGAATTCCGTTCGAACTAATTTACACGGAAACATTTTTGTAGTAATGAACTTCAAAGTCGATACATTGATAACGAGAACTACATAGTTTTTTTCATTTCAGTTGTGTTAGATGATCAAGCAGTATATGGTGTTAATTCTCAATCTAACAGGAAATTTTCCTTAAGTTTTATCCCTTCTCTTCACTAGATCATTTCATTATCGGTTTCCGATTCATCTATAGGCTTGTTACCCTGGTGCCGAAGAGTATGATGGAGAGCAACAAACATGTTTCCATAAGTAACCTCTCCTTACACTGTGTTACATGGGTTCCTATTTCTCGCCATACACTGTATTTCTAGCAACAGTCCGCGACCATCTTTCTTGGTAACCTGGTGAACCTGTGGTTTTTCCTTAGTAATTAGCTGCCAATGACGTTGTTTCATTCGAGCGGTGTTCTACTCCAAGCGATTGGACCCAATGCGATGACGAAGATACACATTACGAGATCGACTGTCCAGGCACCGTCGACAAATCACTGCTACGCTGAACAAGGCAAGGACGCCGGAACATTAAGCGGATGGAAGTTTTTATAACAACACCGCGTTAGCTTAGTCATCCAAGAAAGTGTTGATTAATCATTTCAAGGTTAAGGAAAGATCCGTTTATAAAACTATCTTTGTGGATCCTTAGCAGAAGAGATTCCACTCGTGCTGAGGAAATGTAGCTGCCTTCGTAATATGTTAAAAGCACTGCACATAGCAACTAGGTGCACAGAAGGTCGCAATAAAGAGGCAGACGTTCAGAAAGAAAAGCTGAATCGTTTGTTGGTGGCAGTTTGGCCGTAATGAGCCGCACATGACTCGTCGTGTGAACAGCCGGAAATTAGGTGTTGTCCATTGCGCCATTCATTTGAAATAATGTGTTGTTGCTTGCGTGTTAATGTGTGAATACTTAATGACTACTAAGGAGGAAAAGAGGTATAACGGACACTGGGTTCAATGCAGCTTGAAATTTGCGGAAAATTAGATGTCTTCACAGGCTGCAAACCGAAATCGCTGTTAATGTGTTAATATTGTGGATTATGGCATTACTTGGATACGTGAATACTTGGATACGTGGGTGGCCCGTCTTCACTGCTTGTGTGGGTTCCAGCATAAATTCCTTTCTATGGAGATTTGCCGGTTTAGCCATTGTGGTTTCCTGGAGTCCGAGGTCAACCTGGCGAAAGCTTGCCTTATGTCGTCACCACCACAAGCAGTCGCCGCCCTCGTGGATCAGAAAGAGATTTGCCACCACGGGCTTGTTTAGTACCAGGACGGTGGTGGATCCCAGTAATGGTTTACTTTTAGCTGGGCTTCATGGTGGAAACGCCGAGCTGCTCAGCTTGGAAACCCTACTGGGGAAATTAATACCCTCGCTGCATATTGCGTCGCGACATCTGGAAATACATTCCAGCCACGATGAGGCGGTAAACCGATAGGACGGATTATTGCATTATTTTATGTATTCCTTGCAGTATCCGATTTTACCATTGTACTTAAGCCAGGTATCGATTATGTTTATACCTGTGGCTATACCTTCGAGCAGTCCGCCTTCTACCTTATTTAATTCGTTGAATTGTACTGACACATTTTAGACGTGTTTGGTCTTCTAGACTAAATTATTCAGTTCTGGTTGCTCAACGCCTCTGTTAACAGCTGGTTATTAGTGCTTAGGAACATTCATAATCGTTTAGTTGTAGACTTATGGTGTCCGTTATACCCGTGCCTCCAGTCAATGCAGGTATTCAAGTTGACCTGGAGCTGCTTTGGGAAGCATTTAAAACGAAGCGTTCGTGTCGGTAAGTTCTTTAGATGTAACCGAGTGATATGAAGAGAGAATTCTAATGAAAACCAATTGTTGTGTGCTAGTAGTTGTCCACTATCGAACGTAATGGTTTACTTTGTTCCAGTGGTCCGTTTGGTTTTTGTTTTTTTTTTACCAATTTTTAATTCCAGGCTGCTTCAATTCTACGAAATTGTTGCTGAGTACGTACTAAGTGAAATTTATTGTAAACGGTTATGGGTAACCGAACTCCTTGAGGTATCTAGTTGGGTTTTCTTACCTGCAGGTGATGGCTAGATTCTTTAAAATGTAGTAAAGTGTTTTTGTGGGATTCTTGGTCTGTCTTCTATTTCAAAATTTTAATCCATTTAGAGACAGTTCGGTGGATTTTCTAAGGGTGTTGACATTGACATTGCTTTCTTTATCACAATGAACTTTTAGTTCGAAGAATGCCTTCTGAAAGCAGCTTTTGCCTATGTGCGATCGAGAAGGGAGGCCACAACAGGAGTACAAACTATTCGTTCTTTGAAAGTGAGTCTTTGCCTACTGCATCGTGAAAATTTATTGTTTTTTTTTTCATGGATGAAGTTGAATGGTGCTTGGGTGGTTCCACTCTATCCGAAGACTCTGACCATGTGATGGACGTGCTACGGTGTTCACACGTCTCTGGACCAGACAGGGTCTTCAGATAATGACTTAAACCCAGAAGGACGAAAGATTTAATTGCTCTGGGGATTGTTGGAACAGAGTTTTGGGTATTTTGAACGGCATCACTACCAATGAGCATCCCGCGCACTAATTTTCGTACAGACATATTAGAATGCTGCGCTCTTAAAAGTCGTAGTTTTTTTGATG
The DNA here is from genome assembly GCA_900624975.1 of Angiostrongylus costaricensis. NCBI lineage: Eukaryota > Metazoa > Nematoda > Chromadorea > Rhabditida > Metastrongylidae > Angiostrongylus > Angiostrongylus costaricensis. The sequence goes on from UYYA01003925.1 coordinate 37,407, forward strand.
CTTCGGTTAAGAAGTTATTTAACGTGGATGTTTTTATCACTGCCAACGGTTTACCGACCGCCTCATCGACGCTGGGAGGTGTTCCTTAGTGTCGGACTGCGATGTACAGCGGTGGGATTCGTACAACCCGGCAGGTCTCCCAAGCTGAGAAGGAGTCCGGCGTTCCCACCAAGAAGCCCAGGTAACAGTAAACCAATACCAGGATCCTCCACCGTACTGGTATCAATTGGTCGCATAGTGGTAAATATTCCTCTGATCCACAAGGGCTGCCAGTGCCTGTGGTGGTGACGACCTGGGGGCAGACTTTGGTCAGGCTGTCCACGGGATTCCAGAGGACTACAATGGCTAAACCAGCAAATCTCCTAAAAGACGGAGGTTATGCTGGGGCCCGCAGAACCAGGGACAACGGGCCGTCTAGGTATCCAAGTAAGTAAGTAGGTAAGTTATTGCCTCGCAAAAAAATTCATTTGGTAGGTCGTTACTTCACATTGCTAATGTTCAGGAGCGGATGTTTGGAGTCTATGCAACGTATGTGTTATATTACGCCCAACCCAACAATTATGTATCAAAGGTATCCGAAGCCTTTATTTCAACGTTAATGCTTCTCTTATAACGGTTTTCTTAGATTTTTATAACATCGAGCGACGTTGAAGATATGAAACATTTGGTCGAGAACATATTGGTCCCTGGACGTCATTTCGATACTGTTGCTTGTCTTCAAAAACTGATCGCTGATGATGCTTTCAGTATTGTTCCGTTCATAAAATGCGTGAGTATTCCTAATTCCTAGTGTAATTTAGGCCCCAGCTTTATTCACCTGTAGATGTATCCATCGCTTTAGAACATACATTCCAGTACGATCCTGTATGCTACCGTCGCCATGAAGTTTCACAGTGGGAGCTTGACGTGATTGATGACGAAGAACAACATTCACCACTAGAGGCCACGAGAAGTATCATAGAACATCCTTTATTAAAGGTTAAACGTGCAAAAAATTATTACATTGTGTTTGGTCAAAGCTCACTTCGTTATTCTAGACTATGGCCTATGTGCAGAAAGAGATGGAAGCGAAGCAACAATCATATTTTAAAATCGTTCTTGGTCCAGAGGATAATTTCTTAGCTCATTTGGATAAGTACGTATATACATAAATTAATAAAACACTATGCTTCCATAAAACACTTCTTTTACTTTCTACCGAAAGCATCTTCAAATTTTAGCATCTATATCACATTCAAGCGCAAAATTGAAGAATTTGAGATCGGCGATGTGGAAAATTCTCAAATGGTGAGCTATACTTAAATTTACTTGAGTACTTGAACCATCCGCTTTAAGGCAGAATAGTTAGGAACAAGGTACATTTTTCAACTGATTGGTGTTTCGCTGCAAAATTTTCATATGATAGCCGTTGTGGGCTTTTCTCTGGTCGTCACCACTGGCAGTCAGTGGTATAGAAAGTTCTCTTGTTTATTCCAATTTTTTCTTCTTTTTCTTTCTTTGCCATTCCTTGACATGGTCCGACTGAGTGACGTCATTATGGAGGCGGTAATTTTTCCACACTTTTAGCAACAAGCGTATTGTTTACGATTATCTTTGTACGACCATTATATATGAACACTTTAGTAGGTCTCGATTGGTTATTATGTGGTAGATTTAAGGATGCTTCAACTAATAAGAATGGGAAGCGGAATTCAAAAGTAAACAATGACGGGAGTGCGAATCGATCATCGATCAAGTATAGGGCGTACGCGTCATCGGTTTCATATTCTAGGAGTCGTCGATACGCAGATCCTAGCATGCTTGGTAAGAACTTCCATTTTTTTTCCAAAGTAACTGAGCAACCGTGTTTTACTTTGTGCCAAACTTGAGTGGAACGTAGGTGTTGCTTCGTTAAAGATGTTGTATTAGGCAAATTCAATTGATTTGAGTCAGGTACTAAGATTCATTGATCTCATGGAGATGACATTTCGATATTGTGTCAGCTTTCTAGAGATAGAGATGAGGCGCATGTAGCGTAGTGGTCGGAGGCGCCTTGAAGCACACACTGGACCGATCCCCGCGCCCAGGCCAACCAAGCTTTCCATCTCTCTGGGGTAGGGAAATTCGTACAAGACTTATCTGGGAGAATAGCAGCACTGGCTGAATACATCGGTAGGCCACCGCGAGTCATTGTATAGGCCAGATATTCATTCAATCACCTCCAGCGATGCTTAATGAAGTCGAATGCATGGCGCATCCATCAGGAATTGAAACACCCAGAGCTTTATCTTGTATTATCCTTTCTAGGGACAGGTGTCTCGTAGTGTCTTGTAAGCAATCGGTTTAACCTACGAACCTATCTCAATGCGCTGTATTGTTCGAAAATAAAGAATGTTGTAGAGAATTTTCCTAATGTTGCAACGGACAACGAGGAGATTGCAGTAAACGAGAGTGTTCCTTCAGTATCTACACCTAGAAAGAAGCGTAGAAATGTTACGAAGAAGTAAGCTTATCCTTATTGATTTATACCACATATCTTGGTGTACCATCTGGATTTTACTAATTATGCAAGTTTTTAAGCTCGACTACTGATTCCCATGCTACTGATGAGAGCATTACTTCCGATGATCATGCCACTGAAGTTTGTAATACGTTGAAACTCTCAGATTACTGTAACTTATTTTATTATCCTATCCTTATTTTCAGAATTCCACTTCTCCTAAAAGTCGTTCAAAGTTGAAGGTGCCTCGAAAGAACAATAGTTAGTCGTCAAACGCTTTTCCAAATTTCATTTTACTCCGAATATAAAGAATATTGCAGAAAATCGTGCTAAAGCTGCGGTTGAAGAGGACGTCACGAATAAGGGAACTCCTTCAAAGTCTTCACATGGTAAAAAACGTAAAAGTGCGCGGAGAGTGTAAGTTTATTTTTTACCACAGATGGAATCGAGGTTTTGAAGGCAGATAGTTTAATTTCGATAGTAATTTCGTATCTTAAGCTCCACTATTGAGTCTACCACTGCAGTTGAGGATAGCGCTCTCCCTGAAGACTCTTCCAATCGAGTTCGTTATCGATCTCACTTCATAGGGCGCAGTGACGCCTTCGAATATTTTCATTTTCAGGTTTCTCCTTCTAAAAATCGTACTAGGGTAACGGCACCTCGAAAAGAAAGATGTTCGTGTAGCCTAATATTTTTGCATTCTAGAGTCTGAAAGGTAAACCGTTTCTTCTTTTGCAGCGAAAAAAATAAATGGCTCCACGTCCAGTCCATCATGTGCCGTTGAACATTTCGATTTTGAGAAGAAAAGTTGTGCAACAAGGTGGAAATCTTTATATAAAGTCATTGACAAGTTTAATTTAGTTTTCCCTTTTTATTTTTTATTTTCTATACGACTAAAAAGATTTAACTGATTTCTTAGGAATGTTACGAGCACCTCGAAGAGGCCGCTGAAGCCGCACTTGGACGCTGAATTTGAAGGTGTGTGGAATACACAATGAAGGTGTTTTGTGAAAGGGCTAGATATTTAAACATTTTTTCGATCTGTATCTGCTGGCGGAGTATTACCTAGACGGAGGTTGCTGGGCGCATGCTCTAGAGGTGTTGAAAAATTTTTGAAAAAATGACATAGAAAATTGATACTTTGGAAGTGAACTTGCTTATTGTTTTGTAGAAACAAATGTGATATAACCATATTGGATTCAATGCCGATTTGTGCTCCCCAGATAAATCTCATTGATAGGTAGGTGATTGCTGATAGCACCTAGAGATAAATAGCACTGCTGAGAGAAAGGCGAAACGAAAGACTCGCATGCTGGGTGGTTAGAGCGTTAGCCCCCTGAAAGGGTGATGGCGTGTTGGGTCCCTACCATAGACACCAGCGGTCCGAAGTTTTGTAAATATCTCAGCGTCATTATGGTTATATTTCACATAATGCCTTGCCACACGATATTAACACTGATGTCAAAAGAGGAGTTATACAAGGCGATACCATCCCTCCAAGATTATTTACCACCACCCTCCAGAACGTTATGCGAACATTGGAATGGGATAATATGGGAGTGAAAATCGATTGTCGGCAGTTACACCATCTTCGCTTTGCTAATGACATCGTCCTTATAACACCAAACATTAGCCAAGCGGAACGTATGCTTGCCGACTTTGATAAAGCCTGTGGAAAGATTGGTCTTCGACTAAATCTCACTAAAACGATGTTTATGAGGAACGGATTGGTTTTGTATGCCCCATTCACGCTCAACGGAACAAATATCTCCGAATGCTCCAGTTATGTCTATCTAGATCGGGAAATCAATACGGTGAGCGACTTACTTCTGGAGTTGAGCAGAAGGAAACGAGCGGCTTGGAGAGCTTTCACGAGCATCGAGGATGTAGTGAAGAGAACAAAGAGCACCCGACTCCGGCCCCACCTTTTCGACTCAACTGTACTTCCTGCCCTAACATATGTTTCATAAACTTGGTTGCTGCGTAAACAGGATGAAAGATCACTCAGCATTATCGAACACGCAGTCGAAAGGACGATGCTATGAGTATCCCGCTTCACACAAGGGATGAGATCCCATGCTCCGACCTGCGTCAACGATCAACAATCAAAGATACCGTTCTGTACGCCAAACAGTCGAAGATAAGGTGGGCTGGACACGTAATGCGTATGAATGGCAACCGATGGACAAGAGCCGTTAGTGACTGGATTCCTCCGGATGTCAAAGGAAGGACCACCGACCCGATGGTCAGAGTTCTTCACGAAGAGCCTTGAAGAAAGATATGATGCTCGACAAGTCTGTAGAGCGAGTAGAACTCACTGGGTTACTCTAACACGCGACAGGGAAAAATGGAAGATTTACTGGCGCCCGCTCGAGTCACTCGGCGATTAACGGGGCTACATGTGATACAGGTGATACCCTACCATTAAAAAATAATGAGTAAATAAAAAAGTGACTACAAATGGGATATTTATCTTCGGAGATGGACTCTTTGGAAACAGTATTGCATCGTTACCGCTCATCGTGAAAGTCTGCTTATGCTTTTTTTTCCCATTTATGATTGAAATAGTCGATACCTTCCATCTCAAAAAAGGAAAAAATTCTAATTTAATTGTTTTTAGCTCCAGAATCCTATTCACACTGACTAAGTATAAGGTACATAATTGTTTGTCATTTATACACTTCCAGACGTCAGTTGAAGTCATTCCAGCTGCGATTTGTTACATACGTTTTGAAAGCAATATAAATCCTGGAAGGTAACGTGACTGGTCAGCGCACAGTGTGATGTCGAGCGCTGAGATGCGATCTATAGAGGAGATTTAATACTCGAGCTGGCTTCGCCCATAGTGTGTATGCCTTGCAGAAGGCTATAAAACAACGTTAGGACATCAAACCCAGGATTTTACCGTCCATGACGTTAACCTGCACAATAGCAGTCAGATAGTGCTCGAAATTTTGAAAAAATCGAACAACTTTGTTTCAGTTCTAAAATGACATGTTTTCGACGATTAACAGAGTGCTGGCTCGCACTTTAACCCCATTTTATCGAGCAATCTCTTCAAATGTCGATCTACACCTTACAGTCGAAGGTAGAGGTTGCACAGAACTCCGTATGATGTTAACTTTTTTATTTACTGCTATTATAGTTTTTCTGGCGGGGTACAACGTGTGAAATAACCTCAGTGATGCTGAGACATTTACAAAACTCCGGACCACAGATGTCTTCGGTGGGGAACGAACGCGCTATTACACTTTCTGGGGGCTAACGCGTTCACCACCGCACCTCCGAGTCCTTCGTTTCGCCTTTCTCTTAGCTAGTTCTATTTATGATCGCGATCAGCAGTCACCCCTCAACGGGATTGATCTAGGGAGCCCAGACTCCTCATGATTGTGGTGTAAAGAATGAAAGGGGAGATGGAACGGTTCACAGATCAGATTAAGAACGGGTCTCTTTATTCGCGGAGAGGAATACTTCATCAAGTAATATTGATCACGCTTGTCTTATCATACATGTTTCTCCAGATCCACTCATAAGTTTTCGCTGTCTGCCCAAGCCATTCACAGTTTCAAATTCTAACTTTGGAAAACTTTGGTATCACCATATCACCAACTTTTCAGGCTTATGACGACGCGTTTTTCTATCGCTTGAAAGAATTGATTCGAAATGAAAAGATTTACACATTTTTAGTTAGATTCTTCAACATAAGTACAGAAGAAGTCGTTGGGGGTGGAAATACAGAGTTGCGTAAAACTGAAATATGGTATCGTGACAAGCATCCGTGCAGTTTTACTAAAAATCTATTTTTCTGTGTTGAGTTTACGTTTTTAAGAAGTGTGTAGTCGTCGGACATGAGCATCTTTAAATGTAACGACCTTAAGGAATATGGACGCCTCCATACAAGTATAGGATCATGGCCTCTGATTAACACCATATTAAATACCATCGTTTCGAGCGAATTACGACCGCGGGATTCTTTGCGCTTATGATTCGATTTAGAGATAAAACGGGGTACTCTAGGGGATAGTAAAATTTCCTCCATTGATGCCTGCTAGAGTCTTTGTTCACCAGTGGTCTTCAGTATTTCAAAAGCAGGTTACTAGATAGAATAGTCGAAGTTCCGTATAAGGCACTTTTTTATTTTTACTTTTTTTTGCGGAGGGACGTCCAGCAGTGGGTTACAGCCAAGTACACTCATGGATAACCTACTGTTATTTCTTTTGCTCAAGTATGTTTAAGGTTATCCGTTTTAGTGGCCCAGAGCTTCCCATGTATCATACCATTTCATTCAACCATGCGGGTGAACAAAGGTTTAGCCAAGCCAGACCAATAGTAGCAGGGAGCCATGCATCCATTCAAATCCCATGGTGTTTGCTAGCCTCTAGTCGGCTTATTATCCTCTGTCTTTCAACTGGGTTTACGCCAAAAGGCCTCATAACTAACTGGAATGAGATTCTTCACATTAGAAAGATCTGTTGGGTATACTGGTATTACTTCTAATCAGAAGCCAAATGTAACTTCTGCTTCCGAAAGAAATCTCTCAAAAAATGGTCAAGAAAAGGTCCCACATTGGGGCCACTTACGTGACCGATGATTATTCTGATGAAAATGATGAAACCTCCTCCCTCGTGATTCTTGATAACGGTTCCTACAAGTATGTGAGACGCATTGTATGAGGTTCTTGTTAAGGACTGCATGAAGAAGAAAATACGGAAAAAATAGCGTTCATTATGGTTGACAAGATTTAACAGACCGTGTAAGATAGACAACTAAACCCATTTCAACAATTTTTTATTACGAAATACCGTTCAGTGCAATTTCTTTGGTTTACAACAGAGCACTTCACTATGCAAGATCACGAAGTGTTGTTGTACCACGCTAGCGTTCGATATTGGTGTTGTGGTTTTGGTGTTGGTTTCTTACATTCTTCCTATTTCACCGGATCGTCATTTCAGCTAAAATGAGAAGTATGGAAGCCTTGCTAGAAGATCATGAGGACGACCGAGTCAAGATGCTTCTTGGTTCATAGCAGTACTTCCTATTTAAGTTTATACATATTAGTGTTTCATAATCCACAGTTTCGATACCGGGACGGCTTGCCTTCTTAAATTTTTAAATTCTGATCTGATCCTCATAATCTAATATGTTGTATGTGTTTTCTCAATCCAGTGCTCTTTCTAAGTTTCTACTTTGATGCCTGGAAAACCTAGTGGCACCAAAAAGGTCACATTGTTCGGTAGATTTTATACTGAATACTCACTGTCACGGGTTCTCTGATTTCATTTAGATAGATAATTCATTGTTCAGAGCAGGGCTTTTTTTTTGTTAACTATTACTTAAGTTGTCAGTGAATCTTTGATAAAATCTTTTTGCACTTTTAATCATCGTTGATGGAAAGGCGTTCATTTTAAGTACGTACTCTGTCCGTTTGTGAATAGAAAGTTAAAAATGTCGTAGTTTTCTCTACACTAAGACTTTATCCATCAAAGTGAGACGTTTTAAGATCAGTGCAGTTTCGCTGTCCTCAATGCCTAAACATTGTATCCGTACAGATCTCCTAGTCCAACAGTGTTACGGAAGGCTTTCTCGATTGCCACTGATAGTTATCCATCCGCACGAGAACTGGTGGTTTGTTGGTGAATTAGCCAGTTTTAGTGAAAAAGGACTATTAGGCAGAATTTCGCTTTACTGGTTATCCTCCTGAACTCTTTATGACACATGGATGCAGCGAGTCGTATAGCAGAATCAACTCCATTTGATTGACAACTCCCATAATAGACGAAACATTTCTAGGTGCATTTTGTCGATTTGCTTGCAATACTTATATGCCTTATCAGCTTTATCATTACTAAAGAATTAATAATGCCTACTAAATACGAAAAAGTCATTGTAGCCTCAGATATTTTGCGCTTTGGAGTGCTTTGGTGCATTGCATCCTCCTTTCTGACATTCTAAGTACTTTCGTAGTGTCTTAGCATAGACGAGAAATCCATTTCAAAAGTCTTAGTAAAGTATAATAGGTGGAGGGCAACGCTAATGAACAATAACTGAAGCAGGTAAGAAGGTATCTTCGTTAGTAGTCACTTAAGCTTTTCGTGTTTTAGATGGTCTTCTATTGGTCAGTTCAATGACATGCCACCACTACACTGAATCCTTGCTGCGATCTGATCAATTTCTTAGCTCCTCTTTTGATGACTTGCCAGCATGGCATGATTTATAGAGAACATTCTTCACGAATATTGGAATGTTCTCTATGTAAATCAATTCTAACCTTTCCAAACATTTCAAATGCTTCTCCCATGACCTTCTCTCCATGACGATCTGATAACCGTATGTCTAACATTTCGCTGGCGCCTATCGTAAAATATCTGCACTTACGGTCCTAGGCTTTGAATATCGCCCTATCAGATTGCAAGGCTTGAGAAATGTTTCCAGCAGCCGTCTTTCTGCCTACTGTAGCCCGACTCTGCCTACTGTAATCTGACTCCGTCCAGCGCAAAGGTATATAAACGGCTCCACGGTTAGCTAGCTCATGTCACAGCAATGCTGCCCAAGTCACCGCATTCGTGCCTCACATCCATCTCATGTAGTAAAAGTCATATGCAATCTCTTCACTCATAAGCAACCTGAACGCCAGTGATCAGGCTGCGCCTACTCATAACCCGTATTGTTCCATTAATTGTAGAGTTGTATTGTTATGATTGTTGTATAATTATGGTGAAAGGTTAAATTACCCAAGTTTGAGGTGTCCCGCATTGCGACTGCTAATCATAAGAAGTCCCGCGCGGCGTACACAAAAGCGAGCAGCTAATTCCTACCGAATTGTCCTAACTACTATGTATTCCTATATCAACGAGCCGTCCCAACATGATTCTGGAAATTACGAATGTGTGTCCTCGGAGGGTTCGAAGAGGGGCATGTAGCGCTGTTGTCGAAGACGGCCTGCAACACACACGGGAAAGAGCCCGCCCCCAGGCCCCATCACTCGGGGCTGGCAAATCGGTACCAGACCTGTCTGGGAGTATAGCATCGCTGACCCGATACATCGGTAGGCCACCGCGAGTCATTGCAAATGCCAGATATGCATGGCGCATCCTTCCGAGATAGATAAACGCCGAGATCTTCATCCTTTATCCTTATGTCTTCGAACATTCCCTTTTGTGGAAACCAATATTTTTGGTTCTGTTCATCCTTGGAGGTCCTTCTGTAGCGAAGTGCGAAGAAGTTAATCTGTACTGCATTTGTATCTAACCTCAATTTAATTCTCATCAAAAGCTGCTCGTTTGTGAGTTTCGAAGTTAGTCTGAATATCCATTTTTTACATGACCAATATCTAAATCAGGAAATGCTATTGATGCTCATTTATCACAAGCACGGTGCTGGTTGGACCACACCCGGAATCATCAAGCCTCTTGTCCCTTTGGAGTCGGGGTTTTCGTTCTAAACTTGTTAGGGCTGTGCCCACTTCCCCAAATCCACACTGGAGCGGTCTACCACGGCTATCCTAAGACTCGAATGAGGAACGACTCGACTAGCAATCAACGAATTATAGATGCATTCGCAAATAGATGACATCATCGTAAATCGAACGTTTTGCGTAACCGCTGTAGTTGTTGTCCCAAAATCTAAATAGTATCGGGCTATCGCCAACTTTGCGCAAGGTTTTTTGTGGTAAAAGAAGAACTGAAAGAAATCAAGAAACGAAGTCTTAGAATCACCTTAAATTTTAATTTGTTCATCTTTTGGGAGGCCAGTTTTGTGATGATATCAATTATCAAGAACTTCACAATTGCATGACAAAATTGAAAAGTTAGAAAGTAATCAGGAGACGTTTGTTTCGTAAATATTTGCCAATAGAGAGTTACATGCGTCAGGCTGGACTTTAACAATGGCTAGACTTTGATGATCGGCTTGTAGTGTCTTGACGAAACACTCTACCCAGAAGTGGAGTGGGAATCATCCACGCTTTCTACTTAGTCCATATATTTTTTTAGATTGCTAAGCTTAGATGAGTTTGTTATCAAATTTTTATTCGTTTAACGTTTCGGGGCCTTCACCTACTTTAGAGCCGAGTTGATAGGGATGCTTTAACCTATTCGATTCAACTCGATGAGACTATGAAGCCTCACGTCGCAAAAATGCCCGTCTAGCGACAGTGGTCTCGAATTAATCTGGCCTTGAAGAACGCGAAGACATCGAGACGTTACTCGGATAAAAGTTTATAACAATTATGCGTTGCTAAGGTTAAGTGGTGTACTAATTGGCTAGTGGATTAGGGAGTTGGTCGGATTTGTCCTTTGTCCGCCAACTGTATTCGACTTGGTCGACTTCATATGAATTCTCCACGCGGGACTTTTCTCCTTAACTGTCTTGAACAACCTCGAGTTTGCGTTATAATAGTTTACAGCAACAACAACGGTACAATAATAATGTGTGATATTTGACGATGTGTAAGCTGGGTGGGTACGATCGAGATTGAAATGAGAACAAGTGATACACTTGAAAGAAGCCAGGCGGACACTGGAGTTGGGAGCACTGAGAAAATGAGGGACTGGAAGATAAGCACTGGGGTTGAAACCTAGGCACTGGTAGATTGGAAGAGAGACACTAGTCTCTATGATTGCTGGTGCTCTTTATATTTTGTCTGTAATGGGTGGGGTTTTGCAGAGGGAGTCAGAGATAGTGCTGATTCAGGGCATGGCACGGTACATGCGAAGCAGTACATTAAATGATACGGTATACCAGAAGCTTCGTTAACATAGAACTTGAACAGATAGCGAAGGAATAGCTCGTAGAGAAAGGTTATATGAAAGGCTACTCAAAGGCTTATCAAAAGGTCATGTGGGAGAGGTGGAATAGCTTGTACAAATGCTTACACAGAAAGTGCATCGGAACTGCCGATTTCTTGAAAGTACATGCAGCTGGCGGCGGCTTATTCAGCGTCCGAATTAACGGGCAAAGAAGAGTGGAGATACAAAGAAGTTACAAGAAGAAGTATCCATTTCTAGCACAGCTGCGAGGCAAATGTTTGAAACGGTAGTTAAGAGACAATTTACAGATTATGCGAGAATAGATGTATAACGATTAGAAGTAAAACAGTTCTTGTAGAAGACATAAGGTAACATAGAAATAGGAACTATTTAAGGAATAGTTAATATAAGTGGAAGTTGTATAAAAATGTCTACTTTGTTTCTTCGGAGGCCACCTCCACACGGTTCCGTACCATGTCAAAGGGATGGATGTGTTGCCCTGACGGTGTTGTCTCCCGAATTCCAACTTTCCATATTGCCGCGAAGAATTATACACCTCTCAGTCCCGAAAAGATCGGATGAAGACATCTTAAGAAACTATCGCCACTACTAATCCACTTGCTGGCATGCCTTTTTATGCGTTACTTGTTGAAATTTAAGGTTCCCTGGTCAAAAAAACAGCAAATCCCATGTGGTTGCACAAGGAGAGATACATATACGGTAGAGATCTCCCAATACACCTGCTGTCTGTTATTCAGAAGTAGTTTGCCCGAACAGGGAAAAACTTGCTCAGTTGGATACTTGAGTGACCCGTCTTTATGAGTTGTGGGGGACTGCAGCTCATTTTTCATTTGCTTCATTGCCTCCTAATCGTCGTGCGTCATGGAGGTCTGCTTCGAGTATGGTTGCACGTGAAAGTCTCTAATCGTGATCTGTAAAACAACGACGTCTGCGAGTACCGCTGATTGGCCTTAGTTACGAACACGTTCGCCCAACGCGTGGATGGTCGTCTTAGGGATCACCTGCATTCTTAGCGCCTACCTTACAGTTCTTTTTGTCCATCCATCGTCTGTTCTTTTCGCTATATGATCGGTCCATCTATGTTTCGCTATCAATGTGTGTTCTCTTAGACCTTCAAGATGAGATATGTTTTGAAGATGTGAGCTTCGCATTCAGGCTAAATGTTATGTGCCTGTTGCATTTGGTAACACATCGTTCAAGCGCTCTGTGAGCAGTGCGCAGTGTTCTCGACGTGGTTGAAGTATCAGCCCACGTCTCTGCTCCATAGCAGAACTCTGGGAGGACTGTTGAATTCCAACAGGACAAGCACGGTTTCGAAAAGTGTTTAGAGAAATGGGTGGCATCAGTACTTGATGGCCCGTCTTCACAAGTGATGCGTATCGTAGCATAATTTCCATTCGTTTGTCACCAACGCAATCGATTTCCATTGTCTGCTTCGAATAAAGCGATGCCCACGAGGCCTAATTCGGATTCCCAAGATCGTTTCCATAAAGACGTGCAGATATTTGACATTTGCCACGAAGGTGCCTGCCTATATTTTAGGTGGACGTTCGCATTCTCTTTGTGTCCACTCCACTGTTTTTTTCGTCTAGCTGCAATCTGTCCTTTTTACTACGTCACCGGTTCTGTCTATGTTTCGTTTGTTCTCCCAGATCCCGAAGATAGGATATGTTTCGAAGATCTGAATCTACAACAATGAGGAGGTGAGCAGCTTTGGAAATATTGTGTCACCTTTTGGAGCCCCTTTTCCTATGGGTACGGTTTGGAGTCGAAGAAGCCGTGTATTTGTGCTGCAGTTCCGATGACGGTCTGCTAGTGCTCGTATATAGAACACTTCTACTCTTTGATTGACGAGCGCTGGTGGGACTGAGTTCGTTTCGACATTGTCAAACGCTTTCTCATAGTTAGTAAAAGTTGGAGCACAGGGAAGAGGGTACTCTCGGCACACTCATGTGACTCTTGATACGCTTTAAATGTGATCTCTGCAGCAGAATTCCTTCCAGAGTCCTGCTTGCTCAACTTGTTGTGTCTCATTAAGGTCTTCAATATGTTCGTGAACAGCTTGTAAAGCACACCCAGCAAGCATATTAGACGGTGGTTACGAAGATCCTCTCCGTCACCCTTCCTGGGTATACTGACCGTACACAAGGTCCAAGGTCCAGGTCTGGGATTTTTTCTATCTTAAAGTGCGATGTCGTATGGGTTATGGAAAGTACATGTGATTTGTGGCCTTCTAAGGAAGTCGGCAATAATGTTTTCGGGTCCTGGATCCATCTCATGTTTTCTGTGATGCTTGATACTTGAACGGCCCGTCCTCACTGATTGTGCGGGCCCCAGCATGACAACCACTTTTCAGAAGCTTACTGGTTAAGTCCTTGTGGTTCCCTGGAATCTGGAAGTCAGCCTGGCCAAAGTCGGCCCCGGTCTTCACCACCACGGGCAGTCGCAGCTCCTGTAGATCAATGGGAGATTTGCCACCATCCGACTTTGATAACAGGACGGTGGTGGATCCTGGCATTGGTTTACTCTTAGATAGGTTTCCTGATAGAAACGCCGGACTCCTTCTCAGCTTAGGAGACCTTGCCAGGGGATTGAGTCTGCCCGCTGTACATCGCAGTCCGATACCCAGGAACACATCCCAGCCACGATGAGGCGGTATACCGTTGGGAGGCATGTTTTCTATGTCAACTCGAATATCAGCGGGTAGAATCCCGGGCGATTTTTCACCAGCAGGGATTTCGGGTCCGAGACGGAGGTTGTGGATGGAAAATATTATTATAGCAATTAGTATAGAACCACAACATGGCAGGATGCAGTAAAAGTCCCATTTTCGTTCATCGGAACATTATAGTCGCGAAGATACTGACTTTTCAGGCTAAATTGTTTTTGAGGTCCATACAATAACTTTTTATACCTATACCGATGTAAATCCTCCTAGAAAGACTTTATACAGCTTGCGTTTATTATCGGATGTGTTTCAGTCGATCAAACTTCAGTTTACCTCTCTCTTAGTGGAACTCCTTTGTAATAATGAAGGTGTAGCCTGAAGTTTTTGTTTGAGGAATTAAGGGGATTTCGATACAAGTTCTGAGTCCTTTGACTAGTAGCTTTTGGTACTCGGTCGGCTCATCGTTTATCTGCCAGTCATATGAGGAGCGGGGATTTTATTGAGAATATCTTCGCCATGCACGACTTGTTTCGTTCATCTTGGACGACGACAAGAGTTTTCCAGTATGTGGCCTAACCGAATCATTCCGCGGAGAAGACCGTGATTAAATCCAGGACACAATTCAGGTACCACTGAGATACAGAATTTCTTATTTATGAGAATATGATCGATCTTCTCATAGGCCGTCCAATTAGGAGACTACCATGTCCATTGGCGATTATGTCTTCTCATGAAAAATGGATTTCTACAGGAGAGACGTGCTATGGACAAGAGTCCTACGAGACGGTATTCATTCTTATATTGTTCTCTTATTCCAGATCTTTCTATCCTATATTCGTTTTTGTTTTCCGTTTTGAATTTGACATTATCGTCTCTAACAATGAACTGCAGTTGGTTGTAGAACGCGTCTAACGTGTCTTTCATCATTTGTACGGCACATTGCTTGGTGCTGGACTACTATGCTCCGCAATCCTATCTGCCTTATCGCACCCTCTAAAAAAGAGGTGCCATTCTAGGAAAGCGAAAAATAGGTCAGCATTATCGAACGCGCAACGACAAGGTGATGATAGTATCATGCAAATAAAAAGAAAAATCCGAAATTCCAACTTGCGACAGCGATGAGAGACACTGACGATGTCTAGAATTAGAATTAATTAGATGAGCCGTACAAGTGATGCATTTCATCGACAACCGTTAGGTAGCAAACGCTCATAGAAAATGGGTCCCGTCTAAAGTGAAATTAACAGCAGAAAGGCCGCCGACTCAATGGTCAGAATTTTTCACGACGATTCCTTGAAAAAAGTATAGTGCTGCTCGATTCCTGCAGCGAGCAATGCCATCTGCGCTACTTTGGCACCCAACATGGAAAAAAGGAAAATTTGCTGGAGGCCACTCGAGTCAGTCAGCGACCAACGGGACGGTAGGTAATACTGGTGACCCATATGAATGAAAAGAGATTGAGGCAGAACAGGTGCCTCATTAGAATTCTCTTATTTTCGTTCGTCGGCAAAATTACCTACGATCTATGCTACTACTTTCGAATAATGGGTATTATCGTTGTCTGCTCGAAATCTTGTACAGATTTTTCCCATTTTTCTCAGTGCTAACACAACCGCTAACATTTTGTGCCGTCATAGAAATGCTGGAGCTAAGAACGAAATTTGATAACAAATAGTTTTTTCTGCTATGGAGTCCTTCATCTAGTATGTTTCATTTTAATTGAATAGCCAGTGCTGTCTACTCGTATACGATGTTTCGAGATCGAAAAAAAGGATCGAAGAGAAAGGTGAACTCTTATTCTTGTTATGTTACAGAGAACATTAACAGCTCACTGCATAGTTGTTCTTGGAAGGATGGCTTGGTGTTACAAACAAACCAGCTGTCATTATACTTCTCTAGTGAAAAAGGGAAAAGGCTCTCTGCGTTGATCAATCCCTGAAGGATGCGCCATGCATTCGACTTCACTAATCATGGCTAGAGGTGATTGGATGCATATCTGGCCTTTACAATGAATAGCGGTGGCCTAGCGATGTATTAGGCCAGTGCTGCTATCTTCACAAACAAGTCTGTTCGCAATTTATCGACCCCGGAGGGATGGAAGGCTTGGTGAGCCGGGGTCGCGGAATCGATCCCATGTGTATTGCAGGGTGGTTCTGACCACTGCGCTACACACGCCCCTTATATCTATCTAAGTAACTATAATGATCTCCCTTTTCCTTTCTATTGGTTTAATACTCCGTTGTAAGTAGTAGCAGCCGATGAGTGAGTCGTAAACAGCGATATACTACGAGGGCTTCTTTCTCCACTAGGGTCACCCTGATTGAGGCAGTGTTCGATTTCCTATCAAGAAACACAGCTAAATGGAAACAAATAGTATATGTTCCAACATTCATGAATGAACCAAGTTACATGTTCCCTAACTTTCCTTTGATCCACTTGTCAGCAATTTGACATGCTAACCTCTCGGTACGAGTTTCTCAGGATTTAAGTGAAAAAATGTGCATAGAACAAAAGCATACCAGTTGAGTGGGAAATATGCGGGAACGCATGCGATCCTTCGTAAAGAAGATTCACTAAATTTTCCAAATTTAAGTAAAATAATAAGAATATTGAAATTTTCTTTCAGTTATCCACTTAGTCCACGTGCCTAATACTTGTAGGTCTCGAAGGATGCAATCCCTACCGTGCCCACCGCTAATATCACACAAGAAATGCGTAAAGAACGAGAAGCTGAGGGGGAAACGTTCGAAAATGTCAAAACATCAATTCCGGTTACGGTAAGCGAAAAATGAAGTGCAAACACGGTCTCTCGGAGAAAAAAAACCTGGAACTGCAAGCAATCATTCCTTTCTACAAAAGAATTTTCAGAGCTCCAAATCAAACACAGCACGACTAACCATTCGAAAGGCTGAGCATGAGGTACCGTCACTGAAATCGATAGTCCACAGAATTTAGGACATGTTTGAAAATTTGAGAGAAATTCATTACTTGCACGACCAATCCTGTTTGTTAACGTCACGTGAATGGAAAATAATGACGCTAAGGATAGAACTTCTAAAGCAACTGCGGAATAACAAATTAAATACCGTAATTGAGGCAGCAGATTTTCCTTTGACATGAGAAATGCCTTTAGTGGACCGTGTTCTCTCAGAGTTGGTATATACCTTTCGAATTTGTTCAGAGTAATGAACACAGTATCTTCGTGTAATCAATGTGTATGTATGTAACCAATCAGTAGTAACAAATAGTCGTCTCTTTAACTGATAGTGTAATTTCAGGGGTTGGAGGTGTCTGTACTCCCGCCAAAGCCGCCCATTGAATTCGATAACGATGTCTTGTCGGTTTATTCACAGGTGCAGTCTAAACAGCAGCGATTCAAAATCACTTTCACCTTTTTTAGTGATACATGATCTTAAGGCTACTATAACCTTAATGAATAAAACTACTTCGTTCGGAATTGATTTTATCTCCTCCGAAATCGAGATCTCCAGAAAAACGGTCTTAGCATAAATTCCAGACTCAAGGAACCATATCGTTGGATTCCGTGTCGGAAATTGACATTGCAGCCATCGAGAAGATTAAAAAGGAGAAAAAGGTAGATATAAACTGATAAACGGATTACGTGGCATCAATCTGATGAAGGATAGGAGGAAAAGTTCGCGGTTTTGTTCTCTCTATAGAAGATGCGCCATGAATTTTCCACTTCACTAAGCATCGTTGGAGGTGAATAAATGCCTATCTGACCTTTATAATGACTCGCGATGGTCTAACGCTGTATTGAGCCAGTGCTGCTATCTTCCTAGACAAATCTGGTAACAATTTGCGAACACGGGGAGGATGACTTTGTGAGCCTGTGGCGCGGAAATTGATCCCCTGCTTATTGTATGGCGCTTCCGACCACTGCCGTACACACGCCTTAGCTGTAATGCTGAGTCAAAAAATGAGGTAATCAGATGCTCACCTTTTCCATCAATGTAAACTTTTAGTACAGAAGAAGATAGAGTGCATTCCAAACTGTTGTGTAATCAAGAGAGTAATATTAATATTTAAAAAACCTACACAGCGTAATATTTGTACATCGATTTTTTTGCGAGTGATCTAGTAGTTTTAATGACTCATGCGACCTTATGAATCTGAACTATACACCACGAGAATATATTATGGATATTTGAATAATCTACCATACTAGGAAAGTGTTCTACCGCCTGCAAATCTCCTAACTGCGGATACAGTAAGAGAGCCTCTCCCGGCTCCACAAAAAGCGATACCAGTTTCGGACGCCATTTTTTGCGAGAACATGAATCTTGAGGGGCCGTTCACTGCTCCAGTACGTAAAGGTGATGTCGAAATGGACTTCATCAATCAGGTTTGCTCAAAAATTACTTTTTTTATTATTCTGAACGGTTCCTGTGCTCGGGACCTTCTAGATATCATTTCCAGCTAATTTCCAAAGTTTTTTCGATTGTGAAGGGATCTGGAAACACAGATTTGGAGTTGAAAGTCACTCTTGACAAAGAGGTTTGATGTCATTTAATGATTTCTTACACCTCATGTCTCAGTTGCTAGATGATAGTGCCATTATCTTTGTAGATCCATCCTTTATGTTCAGGACAACGGTCTACCAAAAGTGAAATTTGAAGTGATACCAAAAGCTCGTTTGAAAAACGTGGTGGAGCGGTTGAATCGTGCCTATGTACAATACGCAAAGGTTTGTCTTGTTAAAAAATGCTATGGTCTGTAGAATTAATGGAAGTGGGCCTTTCTCATTATGAACTGTATAGTGCTGTTGGTAGTGAACAGCAAGGCGTTATAGCAGTGGTGTAGCACAAGTCCACGTGAACTATTTCCTATCCTCTTTTACTTATTCACAGTTCATGAAGTATTTTAAAACGTGAAGGCGTTGTTAGAACACATCTGGACAACGACATGCGTTTCGTATTGTATTTCACAACCGAGTCATTTACCCTGTCGAAACGATATTTACCATATATTCTTTCTCTGAAAAGCTTACACGAGGTTGATAACCAACTTTTATTGGGCTAACGTTTCAACTTCTTCGTCCTCATCAAAGCCGATGATCCGAGTCGATAGGCCATGGTCCTTCTTCGTCTCGATATGGCGTATTCGCCTTCGTATCATCGAGTTGTGTCTTCATCAGCGGACCATCTCTCTCGAAATAGAGATCTTTATTTTCGACATGTTGGAGAATTTCCGATGTATGTCAAATGAATGTAAAATTGTAAACATATGAAGTATCATTTGTCGTACGACACTGTAGGTAAGCACGCTGTATAATCTGTATCACCTGTCATTCCGTTGAGGTCGAATGACTCGATCGAGCGGCAGTAAATCTTCGATTTTTCCTTGTAGTGTGCAAGAGTAGCCCAGTGGATTCAGCTCACTCTAGGGGCTCATTGAACATCTTATCTTTCATCGA
The DNA here is from genome assembly GCA_900624975.1 of Angiostrongylus costaricensis. Classification (NCBI taxonomy): domain Eukaryota; kingdom Metazoa; phylum Nematoda; class Chromadorea; order Rhabditida; family Metastrongylidae; genus Angiostrongylus; species Angiostrongylus costaricensis. The sequence continues at coordinate 56,759 of UYYA01003925.1, forward strand.
GGATTTTTGTTAAGTACTTTGACCATCGGGTCGATTGTTTCCAGCTCTACGTTTGACATCCCGACGAGTACAGTTACTAACGACTCATGACCATCGGTGGTCGTCCATACGCACTACGTGTTCTGCCCACCTTATCTTCGATATTTTGGCTTATAGAAAGGCATCTCTGATTGTTGGTCGTTGACGCAGATCGGAGCTTCCGGTCCACTTTTTGCGTGAGACGAGGAACTGCTAGCATCGTCCTATCGACTGCGCATTCTGTAGTGCCGAGTGATCTTCCACTCTGCCTACGCATCGAGCAGTTTTCTGGCGCAAATGTCAAGGCAGGATGAATCGTGAAATCGTGAAGGTGGACATAAAACCGGATGGTCTTTGTTTTCCTTCCTACCTCCTTGATGCTTTTGAAAGCTCCTGAAGCCGCTCGTTTCCTTCTGCTCAACTCTGGAGCTGAGTCGTTCAACATGTTGATTTGCCGATCTAGATAGACATAACTGGAGCATTAGGAGATTTTCGTTCCGTTGAGCGTGAATGGAACATACGAAACCAATCCGTTCCTCATGAACATCGTTTTTGTGAGATTCAATTGAAGGCTTTATCAATTTCTTAATCTTTCCACAGGCTTTATCAAATTCAGCAAGCACTCGCTCCACCTAGCTAATGCTTGGAGTTATAAGAACGATGCCGTAGAATGAACTACTCGAGAGTGCCCCTAAATAATTTCGGCAAGATGGTATAGCCTTGCCCAAACCATGTTTTGACGTCGACGTTAATACACTTACAGAATGGTGATATGTTCGTTGTGAAATGTTTACTCACGGCCTGGCGTCAGTACAGTATAGTAGCCCAGATCGAAAACTATGTAAAAGTAAAGTGGTCATCTAAGCGTAAAATAGTAATTAGGCCTTTAATAGTACTTCATACTACTCAAATAATTCACAAAAAGCTGAATGGCCAGTCTTCACGAAGAAGCCTATGGAGCACACCACAATTTCCACTTAAATGACACGATGGTTAGACTAGATTCATCACTGGAAGTCCGCGAAACCCACACCAAGTCGTTTTCAGTTAGCATAGACAGGAAGCCACTTGTATCTCGGAAGGATGTCCGCTATTTCGTAACTATTGGCCTTCGTACAAGACATTCGCGAATCCTAAAATTAGTTTCGGATAGAAATGTTCCAACTCAGCAACTTGAGCTATCTCTACCATAGAGCTATCACAGAGTTCAAACCGACATCGAAGATTCTCACGGTGTAAAACACTGTCGAAGATTCTCACGGTGTAAAACACTGCTCGTATTTTAAACCCGTTTGAGCGGGGCTCACTTATTGGATTTGTTTCCAAGCGACTACGAACACAGACATCTCGAGGACGAATGACTGCAGGCAATCGGCTCTGATCACTTTGGCCCTGAAGAAGAAGACGCTGAAGCAATAGCCGAATAAGAAATTCTGTGAAAACCTCGTGTAAACACACCAGCTCAAGGAAATCGGTAATGACGACAGTTTATCAGAATCACTTTCAAAATATTAAGAACTAATATCACCTGGACGGGAGTATTATCAACAGGGATAACTAACTATTCCTCAAATAGCTTCTATTTCCTATAAAATCGCATATTTTCTATATTAACTGTTTACTTGTAATCATCATACATCTATCTTTGCATATTCTTCAGATTATATCTTAGCGACTTTTTCATCCACTTGCCTCGTAGCTGAAGGGAAAGGAAAGCTGTAACTTTTTTTAATAACTGTTCTTCTCTGTCTAACAGTTCGGGAACTGAATAAGCAACTGTCATGTGAAAACATTTTTCAGAATTTGTCATTCCAATCTGCTTTTTGTATAAGCTGCTGCACCACTCTCACACTTGTTTTCTGTAAAAGATTTGTATAGCCTTCAGAAACTTTCCGTAGTCTCTCTTTAAGCATTTTCTCTAGTTTTTTCCGTCAAAGCTCCACCAATTACAGAAGCAAATATAAAGACCATTGTTAGTCATCCAGTGTGTCTACGTAGTCCCAGTGCCTCAGCGTCTCCACATTCCAGTGTTCACGTGTTTTACCCACCGTCGCTCAACCAGAAATGGTTAGATTGTTAATATTGTATTGTTATTATTGATATAAACCGTTGCAATGCAAGCTCGAAGTTGTTCTGTGTAGCAATGTCCCACGTGGAAAACTCGTACAAAGTCGAGCATTCCATCTACATTTGGCAGACAGAGGACAAATCCAATCAACTACTATTTTGCATCCCATTGGCCAACTAATACATAGGATATGTTATAAACTACAAAGTAGAAAGGTCCAATGAAAACAGTAGTTTCTTCGATCTCTTATGCATATTTTTATAACTTAAAATTCTCGTTTCAAATTCAATGGTAAGCGTTTTATAGTTCCATGAAAAAATGTGCGTTACAAGCGACTGTGAAACAGCTACATCGGGCGTACAAGCCAAGGTAAGAAGCCGCTAGCGTTTTGATGATGGAACTGACTTCTACTTTATTTTTATATTCTCTTCTAATTCTTGCTTTTTAGTTTGATTTCCATCTTCAATATAATGTTCAGGTAGAAGAACCGGAACCTGTTGTACCAAGCACACCACAGTCCGGTTCAAGATTCTCATTGTTGTCTGTCTTTAATTCTCTATTTGCCGTCGCTGTAAGTGGTGCCGATGGTTTTGCTGATTTATTCTTTTTCTTTCACAATTATTTCTCCTAGTCATATTTCTGTCAAACGTTCAGTAACTAAAGTGTGCGCCAGTGGACCATTATTCTGCCTTGTCACTTAATGGATTTGTCCAATTGGATCCACTAGTTTAAAGGAAACGTTGAGCGCCACACTTTCTGTGGGATGGCCTTTACATTTTGAGGAATGGTTAGCTTATTGCGCATCTTAGAGCTTTAGCATACTCTTGGGTTGATTTTCAGAAGGATATGAAAAGGAGTAGTTTTTGAACTGTGCTGAACAACTGCTCCTTTTCTTCTGCCACTTCATTTTGGCTCTTGACTGCTGAATAGGATGATGACAGAAATACCTACGCTCACATGCATGGTTACGTCCAAGTTCACGTAGAAGGTGGTACATAAGTCAATCTGGAGACATTCCCTGAATTCCTTGAATTTCTACGCCTTAGGACAAGTACATTGTAGTTTCGATTAACGTATAGAACTCTTTCCCCCACCTGGAAACGTACCATATGATCTCGTACAAAAATAACAAGCTCGGGATCCCTCACATGAGGTTGATTCGTTGTCTATTTTATGTTGAAGCAATAAGACCTATGAGATATCGAGAATATTACTGAACACCAGATGGTAACTTATAGGCTTCTAATGGTTAAAATGTAGTTTTATTTTCAGGGTAATCAGAAGGGAAAATGAGATACGCTCACTAGTTAGAAATCATCTCCATGAAGGCTTCGCTCTGTCATCTCCGTATATTAACTTTTCCAGATACATCAGCCTGTCACTGGTGCTTAATTTGTAAATTATTGTATGATTGATATAAAAAGTTTATCGCGATGCTGATGGATCACGAAAGAATTCTACAACACAGGTCCTCTTAGATTGGAGATATAGATAGAGATTTAAGACGAGATAATACTGTAGAGTGTGTATCACCTACTGAATATTTCCTTGGAGAGAATATTGAATGATAATATAGTCAAACATCATTCATCACTTCTACATTATCTAATGGCAAGCTGTAAAGTAGAAACCTTTGTGGAAATAGCAGAGAACAAGAATGAAGCGGCATACTTCCATTCCGATAGAAAAAGGGTTAAAATTGTCTGATCTGTAGATCGTCGGAAAATTAGCCGACCGGCAACACTTTCTATAACATCAATGAGATCTCCACGAAGTACGAAAGTGCATTCATTAGGGACAAGACGAAAATATTTCTATACAAGTGAACTTTCTAGAAAACATTAATGGAATGGTGCTGATTGATTAGAGCGGTCTCGATTGCTTTCTCCACTTTTCTGCACCTTTGTGCCACTTTCAGAACAAATTTAACAAATCTTAAGAGAGTGCGAAAATAGCGAAAAATGTGAGAAATTACACCAAGTAGGGGGTGATATTCGCGCTTATATTCGTCATGATGTAAGCCGTAGTTGGAAATCTTGCTAGTGTTCTCCACGAATGCTGGCCTAATCACGCCTTCCATTCGAATGATGTGAATGCTGACAGGGAAAGAAATTTCCCTCGACATCCTGAACTGTACAAGGCTTTCCAGACGGTTATTACAAACTGTCGTTAACCAATTTGACCAGAACCTCTAAGAAAATTATAAGAAATATGTTTCGAACCGCTGCCAGCGTGTGCACAGGTAGAGATCGGAGGGAAAATCCTCGAAACTGACTCGCCAAATAGCCATTTCAAATGGTTACGAAACTGTAGCTTCTCGGCATAGGCACAGAGAAAAAACCACGCCCGAGAGCAATAATTCTAGCGAAAACGAGGCTCCGTTCCTCCTGCCCTTTATTTCAGACGACATAAGTGTAACTATAAAACGTTGCTCAATAAGGACCAGTCTAGAGAGTTCTGTAAGAGTGACAGAAATACCATCGGACGCTCTAAGACGCCAGCTAGTTCGCAACCGCCTATATGACCGTCTATGCATAACGAAAAACTGCATAATTTGCCCTAACGGTAGAGACGGCGATTGGATGAGTTCAGGTACAGTCTATCTGATCTCTTGTAAAACGTGCGAGGACGAATACGTTGGCGAAACGGGTAGACCGCTCTGCGTCCGCATAAAAAAACACCTAGTCGATAAATCTAAATTGAAACCAAACACTCCACTAGACGTGCATAGGATGCAGGAACACAACGGAGAAGACTTTGAAGTAGGAGTCACTATCCTCAGGCACGAATCAAAAACATCAGCGCGTAAAACTCTTGAAGCGTTTTGGATCAAATCCAAAAATTCGAAAATGAACCGCGAGGAGGAATGTCTTGTCATCACGCGTGACCTGGCGCCATACCTCAGGCTAGTCCAATGGCCTGATACAGACGCAGTCCTCGCCCATGTATTACTCTGTGCGGCTGCTATCCATCAACCAACTTAAACACTTACAACGAATAAACGATAAGTGTTTAAATGAAGCCATTTCTTATGCGAATACAAATTTATTTGTTAAGTTTTATCTGCTGGGGTTATGAAAGTGTTTGACTGAGTAGATCGCATCTCAATTTGACCTTTCCAGGCTCTAAAGAAGGTGAAACCGCCGAAACGTCAGCTACTGTATCCTAATAAATTCTATAGTAACAACCTCGTGTCTGCTTATTGAAGGGAAACATCGAACTTCGTAATGTTGGTGGCGATACGATATAGACTCCTTCTCTGAAAGAGTGAGGCTTTTTGCATAAGATTTAAATCATTCGAAAAGCAACTCGTAGTCCATAGGCTGAGTATGACCTAATGTGCAGTCGAAATATATATATATATATATATATAAAAAGGAGAGGAAAGTTCAGAAAGTTCTCGTCATACACGATTTGCGCCGTAGCTGGGAGGTGTTCCTGGGTGTCGAACTACGATGTACACCGGTGAATTCATCCCCCTGGTAAGGTCTCCCAAGCTGAGAACGAGTCCCGCGTCTCCATCAGGAAGCCTAGGTAAGAGTGAGGCAATACCAGGATCCACCACCGTCCTGGTATCAAAGTCGCATGGTGACAAATCTCCCTCTGATCCACAAAGGATGCGACTGCTTGTGGTGGTGAAGACCTGGGACAGACTTTGCCCATGCTGACGTCGGGATTCCAAGGGACCACAATTTCTTAAGCAACAAATCCCCGAAAATAGAGATTGTGCTGAGGCCCGCTCAACCAGTGAGAACGGTCGTTCAAGTATCAAGTATCAACTATATGCTATGAAGATGCGTGCCAAGAAGACACCATCTGTTTTTACGAGAATATGCTTGATTTCTGCATATTATTGAGAGAATGTTCATAGAGAAAAAGTGCTAAGGAAAGGATTACACTTACGGTTTCCGTTCTAGAATTGAACTCCTGGGCGAGCGTTTACCATTCTGTATTCATCTACTTGATACATGAATGGCCCGTCCTCACCGGTTTTGCGGGTCCGAGCATAATCTCCATTTTTCGGAGTGTTGCTGGTTTAGCCATTGTGGTTCACTAGAATCCTAAGGTCAGCGTGGTAAAGTCTGCCCCAGGTCGTCACCACCACAGGCTGTCGCAACCCTTGTGGATCACAGGGAGATTTGCCACCATGCAACTTTGATACCAGGACGACGGTGGATCCTGGTATTGGCTTACTCTTAGCTAGGCTTCCTGATGGAAACGCCGGACTACTTCTCAGCTTAGGAGACCTTGCCATGATACTGAATCCGCTCGCTGTACATCGCAGTCCGACACCCAGGAACACTTCACAGCCACAATGAGGAGGTAAACCGTTGGGAGGATTCTGTATTCATTTTCGATGACTATTCCAAATCCTACATTGAACTCTCTAACAACGAATTTGTGCCAAAACATTTGGTGCGTATTACTTCCTACATGTGAGTTTAACACCCAAGAACATCCCATAGCTACGATGGGGAGGTAAACCATAGGAAGATGGGCTCAAACTTGGTGGTAGTCAACCGACGAACCAAACCTTTGTAACCTCACCCCCTATCACTGCTTGTCTACAGTACGAATTCCCAGTCGATTACGTCCTGCAGAATCGGTTACCACAGCACAATTATGGCGTCGTATAAAATGTGGTGTGTGTTATTGAACCGTTCTCGGAACCACCTTATATTTCGGTCTGTGGTACTACCAACTTCATAACCTTCATGATACTACTCGAGTGATCTGTGTTTGTAGACTATTTTCGATTCTTCTTATAAACGGATATTCAAATGTAAGTGGGTTTCCCTCATTTCATCGCTTTCGTTCCTAGTTTTGGTTGAAGGGCGATGCTTATGGTGCTAACTTGTGTAAACTGATTTTCTCATCAATTTTGCAACTTCATCTTTTTTGGTTTAAAGATCCGTGCAAACGCTCCTTTTTGGTTTGCAGTGGCATTTCTTATGTCACGACGTTTTTCTTAGAGTGGTAGGCAAGTTATTCTACGGATATGTTCATCTCGTTCGCTTATTTCCATTTCATCGCTTTAATCGGTTCTACAATGTCTGCCTTTTCTTCTTTGGTTTCTTTAGGTCTTTAGCTTCACTAGTCTGAGCCAACGTGTATATTTCTCCATAGTATGCATATGCGGAGTTTGACGGAGTGGTCGTAGGCGCACTGCAATACACATGAGATCGATCACCGCGCCCATGGCTCAACAAGCCTTCCATCCCTCCGGCGTCAGCAAATTGGTACCAGACTTGTCTAGGAGGATAGCAGCACTGGCTCGATACGTCGGTGGGCCACCGTGAGTCATTGTAAAGGCCATATATGCATCCAATCACCTCCAACGATGCTCGATAAAGTCGAATGCATGACGGGTCCCGCAGGGATTGATCAATGCGGAGAACTTTATCCCTTTTTTGTGTATAGGTGGAAATATTCTGGCGAGGAATTTGCTAGATTTGATTAGATGCTAGAACTGTAAACAGTGTACCAATGATTTCCGCTGTTTTGGCTTTCAGTCTTTGATTTTACACGTAGCTCTTTACTAGCAAACGTCGAAGTTGCCTCAATATTTGTATAAGGAAGGTGAATACTGTGATACTTCCTCGCCTTTACTGTTCCTCATCTTTTACAAGTTAGCTTAACAGTGTTGAAAACGTCTTAGGATGTTGTTAGAGAGAAATGAGTGGCCATTCGCCGGCCAGAAGTGAATGTTTTATCAGAAACCAGTCGTAAGTAGACTGTGTTGTGACTTCTTGATCTGATTGAAAGATGTGAAGTTTGTCTTGAGATCCAGCATTTTAGGATGAACGGTAATATGACAGGAATGATGGACATGGTGGTACATTTTAGCGAGAGGGAGATCATCCTTTTTTCCTTCTGGAAAACTGGAACACTATCTGGTTTGTTATTTGATTCCTATGAGAGACCATATTTCATTCTTTCCTTCTCTTCCTTGAGTTTTTCATCTCAGTGTTTTTGAAGGGATGGCCGTCTCAATGCTGATAACGTTTCTTCTTTGTATCCTGTATGAAGCTGTCAAGGGATTTCGTCTGTTTCTAGCCTATTGTCACTTAAAGGTCTTTAGCAAATTATTTACTAGGATACTTTATAACTACTCGAATATACTTGCTGTTAGTTAAAGTACCGTCATATATTCTTTAGTCTTCTATTTCCATTCATCTATAGGTATCGTTACTTTTCACATCGTCTCGCTGTTGACGAGAATAGTTTTACTCTTTATACCTTCTGAACTAGTTGTGGATGAGTTGCTAGAGTAGTACTTTTTAGAATAGTACGTTGTTTTCTTTTAGGAATCCCGTGCAAGTAACAGGAGTTCATCTCCACTGACAGATTCTAGAGGTGATCTTGCCTCTCAGGATAGCCTACCATTTGCTCCCATATTGCAAATAGCGGGGTAAATTTGGCTTCTTAACGGTCGTGGGATACTGTTAATCTATCGCTTTTAGGCAGTAGAAGCGATTTTGACGTTCCCTTTCAGAATTCTGCACTTCTACTTTCAGCCTGCCGAGACGGGTGTTCTCAGGATTTCGTTTGGTACAAGCAGCATTATTTGGTGTTCAGTCACTTCTCGCTTACGTACTGATGCTCATTGTGATGACTTTCAATGGAAATCTCATCCTGAGCGTTGTCCTGGGAGAGTCTGTTGGATATCTCTTGTTCACTGGAACACCGTTTCTAGACGCGTACGTGCTAGACTGTTGTTAAGTGGCATTTGTCGTTTTCATCTCGTCATTCACTATCACTTTGGTTTATTTCATTGATTTAACATCAATGAGATGAACTCGTGTCATTTTCCTCTCCTTGTTCAGTTCTCATCGAATTCTTTTTTTTTACTCTGTTTTAATGTTTGTTATTTTTTTAAATTCTTCTACATTCTATTTTTGTATATCATTTTACTAGTAACTTGTAAATATTTACTTTCAGTGGTTTACCAGTAACACTTTACATCCTACTACTAGCATAAGCGTTATTCTTTCAGCTATGACTTTTGTCATACGATACGGTTACTTTTGTTTGTATTAGTACGTTGCATTTGCAAGCTGTGTTGCGAATGATGACTGGACATGATTTGTACATTGTAAAATTTGTAAGGAACATGAATTTTTTTATTTACAGATTCGCACACAAAAAATAAGAAGAGTGAAGAGGGAACAATATGCGGTTATTGGATGGGACCGAAGTCTCCTCTAAGGGCTTCTTGTCATTTGTTAGCTCCAACTGAATCTCCACCACCTTGGTTTAAGCGATGACCTGAGGAAATCCGATCACAGCATTCAAGACTCCACGGGAAGAAAATCATGCCTAATCAAGAAATTACCAAGTAGATATAAATTGTCATGGGTATTATATGATATTTTGTGATTCATGAGGACAGGCTATTCAAGTGTTCATTCTTTATGTGAACCCATGTGTGCGTCGATTGAGAGAATATGCTTCTTCCGATTGATTCTTTTTTCCATTTGGGGTCAAAATGCAAGTGCATGAGTTTCAAATCTGATCTGCTAAGGAAACGAGCAAAACTGGAGAGGAAGACAAGCAGATGGCCTCTAACGATAATATGTGGGATGCTATGAATGTATTAAGTCAATGTTGCTATCCTCCAAAAAGTTTAGTACCAATTTTCCAACCACCGAAGAGATGTAAGGCTTGGTGAACCCTTGGCGACTAACGACGTCTGTTTTGTAGGGCAGTGTACGTTGGCAGTTTTTTGGCAGTTCTACACCTTTTATTTTTATTTACACGACTCTTCTTCACATCTGCTACACGAAATGGCGATTTTTCTTACTATTGGATGTTTTTACTGTTTTTATTATAACATGACTCGACATCTGATGCACCACGCTATTCGGATCCTAGCACTTCTTCCATTCGATTCGTGTCCTCGCATCCATAATCCACAAAAACCTTCGAAGTTTTCGCATCTGAGTTCGCATGCTGCATGAGGATTGTCGCCTTCTTCATGAATACCGTTGAATGCTGGTCGAGTTGATTCTCCCTGGAGTCCTGAGAAATCCGGGCTGGAGCGTTCCCAACGTGGAATGCAGAGGGTAATTTTTCCCCGAAAAAGTGTGGTAACAATTTCTCGACCTACGAGGGATAAGAGGCTTGGTGAGGTAGGCTTGGAGTCGAACAGAACCGAGCTTGTGACGATGGGCTTCACTACCACTGCGCTACCCGCCACTTGCAATTGCATATAAGCGCAAAAATTGCAGCTCGAATTCCCCATCACCTGCCTATTTATTTTCGGCTTTCTACGTTATTTTTCTAATTGTCGAGTTGGGAAGTGGCTTCACAATTTCTAACTACGGCATCTTAATTCACCTCGTCTGATTTCAACACGCCAAACAGCAGTCATCACTATTGAATAAAAGGATGAAGGATAAAGCTCTCGGCGTTGATCAATTCCTGAGGAATGCGCCATGCATTCCACTTCATTAAACATCTTTTCAAGATAACTAAATGCATATCTGGCCTTTACAATGACGCGCGGTGGCCTACCGATGTATCGAGCCAGTGCTGCTATCCTCCCAGTCAAGTCTGGCACCAATTTTACGACCCCGGAGAGATGGAAGGCTTGATGGGCCATGGGTGTGGTGATCGATGTGTGTTGCAGAGCGCCTCTGACCACTGCGCCACACGCGCCCCTACCTCACTGTCAAATAAAACAATTAGCTCAAAATCAGTAAGTTCTGTTCACACTCTATACATAATGATTTTCGAGGTGCACCGTAATATATGTGGATACGTGGCAGTAAAATTAGCAGATATCCATCATATGAAAGGCGCCAAGTTCGACAGTCGTCAGGCTGCCAGAAACGTCCGCGAAGGCTGTTTATTACAGTGGTATACACTGTTTTTCGGAACTCGAACATTAATCCAGATCATGGGCCTTCTGTCTCTGCTATGTCACTTTGACCTAAGCCTTCGGTTTACCTGGCACAATTTTCAATTGTGTGTTTATACAAAATGAACAAGGAATAAAGCTTCAATGATGCCGAGATATTTGCAAAACTCCGGACCGCAGGTGTCTGCGGTGGGGAACGAACGCGCTATTGTCCTTTCCGGGGGATTGACGCTGACGGTATCGACGTTGACGGGTGATTGCTGACGGCCGAAATCGATAGAACTAACTGAGAGAAAGGGCTCGCATGGTGTGGTGGTGAACGCGTTACTCCCCGGAAAGGACAATAGCCCGTTCGTTCCTCACCACAGACACCTGCGGTCCGGAGTTTTGCAAATATCTTAGCATGATTGGAGTTATATTTCGCAATATACCATGCCATCAAAAAGAGTAGGCAGTAAATAAAAACGGTAAAGAATAATGCATTCAATCCGATTCTCATGGCATCGTAAAGATGACTCCATACACATTTCGCCTATACAATAGATTTTGAACTCTGCTGATGTATTATTTCAGTGGTTTCATCTGCCCAGACAAGTCTTACGCGAACGTGCCAAGGGCGAGTGACGAAGAAGCTGGCGTACGGGAAGTACTGGTTCAAACCAGTGATCATATTTGTATTGTAAACACTTCTAATCTTTTCGCTACATGTGATAAGATATGCGTGTAAAAGTGATGCGTGGTGGTGTAACAGATATTTCGATATGACCAGAACATGACTATCAAATGGCTTGGAAATGCCTAGAAAGCTGTCTAGGATTGCTACTAAATAACTGGGAAGTAGTTAGGAAGCGGTACATTTTCGTCGTCGACAAATAATTTCGGAATGTTCTCGGAGAATATCCGCCAAGCTAACACACGTGAGTACACCTATCCTTGCAAAGTATAATCCAACGGGTTAAGCATAAACGACAGAGATGAATAAATTCTTTTCCAATGTCGATAGATAACAGAATTACAGTGCCTACAACCAAATTCTCGTAGATATAAAAGATTGGAGAGTGCAATAGCAGTGATGCTATTCATCAAGAACGCTAGTTCTACTCCGCGTCGGGCTCACCAAGCCTCACATCCGTCCGCTGTGGGGAAATTGGTCCTAGACTTATCTGGGCTCAACTCCGTTGAAGAACGTATTAGCACAACTATCACAGGACTGCGAGAGGAACTGACTCAACTATCAATCAAGATATTCATAACGAAATGGAAATCCTCCCATAACGGTCGAACTTACGCACACAAGTTCGAAGAAACTCATGAAAAATGGATGCGCGCAAACGAATCGAATGTAGGAAGTGCTGGAATCGCCACTGTGGATGTTAAAGGTTAAGTAAAAAAATCATAGATATAAAGCTGACAGAGTTTCCCACTACACCATCGTTGGTAATTTTTATTTGTCACATGGGCCGACATCACATATATCACACTGAGATGGCGCCGAACCAGAGCAGGTGTAGGTTCAGCCGACCTTGTGGTGAACGCGATCACCACCACCGCGCTACTCCCTCTCTTGCAATTTTATTAATTCTAAAGTGCAACTCTGTTACATAAACATTTCTAGAATTATATCGATTACTCAGAAGGCATCTTAGTTAAGCTCTATTGAAAATTTCTTTTTTCATTAAGCTATGCCACGTAAAAAAAATTATGGATAAAGCTCTCAGCGTTGATCAATTCCTGGGGTGCGCTGTGAATTCGACTTCATTAAGCTTCGTTGGAGGTGAATGCATGCGTACTTTACAAAGACTCGTGGTGTAGTACAGATGTATCAATCCAGTGCTGCTATCCTCCCAGACAAGTCTGGTAACAATTTGTCGACTCCCGAGGGATAGAAGGCTTGGTAAGCCACGGGTGCTGGGATCGATCCCATGCGTGTATTGCAGGGCGTCTCCGGCCACTGCCCCACACGCGCCTCTCAGTACCACATATGGGTTGATTATTAGTTGTATGGTGAATCACTAAATCGGGAACTCCCAAGAACGGGTCGCGAAGGACTCCAGGGGAGTCGACTCCGTCAGGATTCAACGATATTCGTAACGAAGATCAAAAATACCAAAGCAGCAAGAAAAACCACACACAAAATGTTCGGGTGTCCTTGTCGATGGTGAATGCGAGAAAAGGGGACGAATTCGAGAAGGGCTGGGATGCCCAATGTCGCACATGTGATGCTTGGTCATGTAACCATAAGTAAATTTTCTGCTTGTTCCTCTCAGAAGTAAAAGTAGCCCAGTAGTTTTTGCTCGATCTAGGGACTTACTGAGCATAATATCTTTCTTATAAGATTCTCCGACTATGAAATAGGTGCTCTTCATGCTGTGTATTTGATATTCCGAGGTATCCAGTTGCTAATGGCCCTGTTCATCGGGTGTCGCTCAGACGCACACGAGTCTAACCCGCCTGACCCCCGACACTTTCGTTGAAATCTGAATCCCAGTGCTCCTTTCAATCCACGTGGAAACGCCTTAGCACGGCAATCTCCAAGATTACAAGGAGAACCGATTCGACCAGCATTCTACGACATTCAGAAAGACAACAAAATTCCGATGAATGCGAGGAAAACGAATCAACTGTGAGAAGTGATGAGATCCGAACAGTAGATGTGATGACGAGTCTTGTAAAAAAGAATATGTATCTATCACCAATGAATCTGGTAGCATAGAAAGCATCCTCTAAAATTTTGAAGTTCTTTGATTTTTAGATCCTCATGCAGTTACTTTTTCAAAGTTAGATCGACCAGTTTTTCTGGGCAATTTTAGAGAAGGAAGGAAAAAAACTGTCCAAGTTCCCTACATTTTCAAAGCTTAATAACACCGTCTTCTTCCACTAATCTATACAACAACCATTTCGACGAATATAATTGTGTTGTCAAGGCGGCTTTTCGTTCAGATTGGAGTGTGCGACTACATCATACCATGTCATCGTCGTGATCGTCTTCCAAAGTTAGCGACGCGGTTTCCTTCAGCGCTATCTGTACGCTACGTGAATACCTTCCATCTTTCTGAGTCAAATAGTTTACAACCCCGTCGTGCTATTTTCATATGTGTTTATCGGGATTTCGAATTCGTTAAAGAAACCATGGCGTCGATGAAAACGAATATGGTATGATGTTAACTTCAAAATGGAAATGAAAGATATTGAAGGTTTCTTATCTAAAAATTTCTCAAGAGTCCTTGAGGATAAGGTGGATCATCGACGACCTGCATCATTGACCACCACGATGTGACGATGTTGATTAAAACAGATACATTCACAACCGTTGGAAACGGTGAGGATGAAATAGATGGAGCCAAAACAACTGTTATGTAACTCCAATCGAACTGGAAATTCAAGGGATTCAGTAAACGGAAACTATGTGGTGAATTTGCATTCAGAATGATTCTTGTCGTGGTTACGTTGTGATATAAAACGAAAACTGCGCTCTACGCAGCAACCAACGGTGTACCGTGCATCACTACACAAGGAGATCAGCGGAGTACCTTTCAAAACCAGATCTGCGTTAAAAGAATGTTGCGATGACTAATTCGGAATCGGCAGCTTAAATCATTTGCCGAAGCATGTGGAATCATAGTGAAATCTTTACAGAAAAGCATTACTTTGTAGAAATTGTCAAAATGCACCTGCAACGTCTACGACCTCTCGGTTATCACAAGTGGCCAGTTCTGGTGTACAGCTGCGCGAACCATCATTTTTCACTCCAGAAGATGGAAGAAAAAAATGCAAAGCGGAGCGTTTGTGGGGCAGTGGACAACACGTGTGCCCGTTGAAAGATAGTCGCGGGCTCGGGTCTAGCAAGGGGTCTGAGTTTTACAAACATCTCAGGATCATTGCAAAACTCTGCCTGAACATCTTAACTTACTTCATATATTCTTTGACTGCAACGCCAACATACAACGGTAGAATAAACTGTTTTATTCTGCTCTACTTCCTTTAGTAAAGCTTGAAGTATAGAGGGGATATTTGTTAACTTTATGTTAAACATTGAAAAGAACAATTATTTTCTGGTCAGTTTAACTTTGCTGCTAGAAAATCATCTAGAAGAGTGTAATCATATCTTAAAAACAAGACAATTACAAAAAGTCTATTCCTTATCGGTTTGATAAGAAAATCTCTTATGACAGTTTGAAGAACTAAGAAGTCCTTTGACTTGCAAGCGAACGCTAGCAAAGTACGAGGAAAACTGTTAACATTCGAGACTAAATAATTTATAGTTCAAAGTAGGAGGTTTTCATGGTATATTTCATATGGCTCTACAGTATACATCAGCGCTTGAATTTTAAGGTCCAAAAATTGCACCGTTACCTCGTATTAGGGAAAAATCAGTGTGGTATCCACTTTGACCGACCAAAAGTGTCTTGAGGATAATGCTCTCGGCGTTGATCAATCCCTGAGGGATGCGCCATGCATTCGACTTCATTAAGCATCGTTTGGAGGTTATTGAATGCATATTTGGTCTTTACATTGACTCGCGGTGGCCTACCGGTGCATCGAGCCAGTGCTGTTATCCTCCGAGATAAGTCTGGTACCGATTTGCCGACTCCGGAGCAATGGAACGCTTGGTGGGACATGGGCGCTGGGATTGATTCCACGTGTGTTGCAGGGCGCCTCCGACCAATGCGTCACACGCACCCTTCAGAAGTGTCTTAGTGAAACTTTATTTAAACTGTTTTAACGTTTTGTTTTCTGCCTTCTATAATTTTCATGGCAGGTTACTAAGCGAAATACAACCACAATGTTGCTGAGATATTTGCAAAACTCTGGACCGCAGGTGTCTATGGTGGGG
>UYYA01003925.1:72549-154283 GCA_900624975.1 Angiostrongylus costaricensis
AAAGGATAATAGCGCGTTCGTTCCCCACCATAGACACCTGCGGTCCAGAGTTTTGCA
This sequence comes from Angiostrongylus costaricensis, assembly GCA_900624975.1. NCBI lineage: Eukaryota > Metazoa > Nematoda > Chromadorea > Rhabditida > Metastrongylidae > Angiostrongylus > Angiostrongylus costaricensis. The sequence continues at coordinate 72,607 of UYYA01003925.1, forward strand.
AATATCTCAGCAACATTGTGGTTTTATTTAAACTGTACGAAATAATTTCTTTTTTCATTACTGAGCCAACACAAGATTCGTACAAACTTTATTCGGCTAACGTCTCGACATCTTCGCCTTCTCAGAGCCGCGTTGATCAGAGTCGATGGTCTGCAGTCGTTCTTTTACCGATATCCAGTATTCGTATTGAGTCGAATATTCCCTGGTGGTGCACCGCTTGAATGGAAATTTCGTTACTCGACAGGGACCTATTATACAAGACCATGTCAGTGCTTTAGGGCCTCGTCTTGGAGAGGATTTATTTCTAGTTGGGTCACCTGAGCTGAAACTGACATTTCTATTACATCACCACTATATGACGATAAACCTTTGGCAGACAAGACCACCATTCTGAAGGGAACCTAACTGCAACCTAATTTGAAAGCAGCGTGCCGGAGCTACTTAGTGAACTACGTTAGCTCAAGGAAAGCAAATAGCTTCAATGGTGCTGAGATATTTGCAAAACTCCGAGCGCGTTCGTTCCCCACCACATACACCTGCGGTCCGGAGTTTGGCAAATATCTCAGCACTATTGAAGTTATATTTCGTAATATACCCTGCCATTAAAAAGAGTAGACAGTAAATAAAACGGTTAAGAAAGCAAATAGCACTACACTTTTGGCATCACTCCTTCATTCGTACTCTTTTTGGGTAGCCGTAGGTACCTCATTCAACTGTGCTGTGGGGTGACTATAATCTTCGTCTCTCTTCAGCTTGGAATGTCGAGCCCTTGAGCATCGATGACCTCGCTGAGGATCACCAGCTCTACATCGCAGATCGGTACCCAGAAATATTTCCGAGCCAAGATGAATTATTAAACCACAGGGCAGCTGAATAACAAGAGTTGGAACAACTATGTCACAAAACTGGTATTGAGAGGTTACACATCTCTGTTAACCAAAAAACTGGTTTTAAGCGAGAACATCCAGCGCTATTACAAAGTAGAACATAAAAATGTCCCCAACGAAGATAGAATGGTTGGTATGGAATGTATTTGTTCAAAAACCATGAAATGTTTGAACAACCACTGGAAAAGTATTGATTACTCATTCTTTCAACAAACTTCAATAAATCACTTCCATCATCTGTATCATTTACGACTTGCACGGTCTTCGTTTGTATCAACACGTACAGATTTAACCAGTAGATTCTTCCCCTTCTATTGACGGAAAATGCGTCTTAATAGTTGTCCAGTGTCTTCATGAATAAGACTGATCATCGGTTCGACACTATTCCTGTTATTGTGGCCGTAAGATCTTCGAGATTCAGTCGGTGATGGCTCCCACCTAGCATAAGATTCATCCTCTTTCCTGCATATCTTATACTCGATCTCATTCTTCCGAAAGACACGAATACCGTGTTTTTCTTCGTCCTGAGCTCTCATGAGCACTTCTAACCACCGATGCCGAGATGGACCTTGTAGTTGAGCACTTGACATCAGTAGAGCTCGTGTGCTTAGATCTTCCATCTAGGAGTTTTTAATAAGTATTATTAATACTTACTTACTATTACATTACTTATCCGAAGCGCCTCTTAGCACCTCTTTCTTGACTTCTTAAGCTGAGCAATGGCATTAATGAAAATTGACATTCGGTCTTGGAAGGATGTAGGCCCCTTGATTTCTCATACAGTTGATGTCAAACAGATACTTTTATTATCGTCCTTTTTACAACCCACACTCGCACCATTTTTGGTGATTTTATTAGAAAAGAGAGAATAAATTACTTCAATCACTAACATTTTCTTGAAGTTGTAAATTGAACGCTGTGTTTTAACATAGTGTAATAAATTTGTAAACTTCGATTTCTGCCCACTTATCATTGAAGATAAAAGGAGATATTACGAACAAACTAACGATGATTCAGAACCTCACCACTCGATATACCACCGTGTGGTTGCGGTTGAATCAGCAAGTTACGATTTCTTGTTCATATCGATGTTTTCCATCTTTTTTTCTCTGCGTTTTCAGTCATTGACGTTCTTTTTACTTCCGACTACATGATATAATGTGGCTGCAATTTTGCAGTTATGCAAGAAGTAGAAAGTCCATCGATAAGTCCATCGATCATAGGAGAATCCGACGGACCGGATAACTAAGATACGAACACTGAACTGAAATGAATCGATCACTATCGAAATAGTCACAGAAACACTACAGTGATAGCGAAATGTGCACAGATTAGGCGACGATGTTCTTCCGCTGTCCCGATTGCACTCTACGGTCATTGTGGTAGAACAACAGCAACTAGGCATCGGTCATGTTTATCACCTAACCGACGTCCAATCATTCCTTTCGTTACGAGCAGCCGATGCCCGAACGGCCTGACCTAGTCACCCAGCACACCTGTCCACCTAGTTTTTTACTCGCAAACTTCGCTCTGACCACGACCATCGTCTAAGAAACCTTTATTTGAATTCTGCTTGGTTCTTTCGTCCACTATGGGCCTCCAACTTTAAGCTTTGTAGTGAACGTGTACGCTTTGAAATGCAAATAGTACAACAGACCCTTACCCTTTTTCAAGCATTTCAAAGCTTAGTAAGTATTGGACAGATAAAGAGATTTCCCTAACTTGGTAATCCCTGAACCAAAATGTGTTCATTTTCCGAAAGGAAATTGACATCATATAAAAGGACATATCTATACCAGTATTTCCCATAAACTCCTTCAAGGAGAGCAGTCAAAAATTTCAAAAACGACCTTCTCTCCATCTTCTGGCCGACATCGTGATGCGTCCTGCTAACTGGTTTTATCTTACGGTAGAACTCTTTTTTTGTTTTCGTCCTTCATTCTTCATTGCACCCATCATTTCCATGATGGCGCAACTTCACCATTCTGGCATCTACTGGTATCTCTAAAGAGATGTCATTCGAATACAACCTTAGTTGTATTAATTTTTATCATCTAATGTTATTTTCTACTTAGTTCCTAGTTTATTTTACTTCACCTTTTTTTAAACACCTGTCATTCCTAATTTTATTTATTATTTGTCCTGAGAAAATATTATGTCAATTTTATTGTAATAATTCAATTTTCCTATATTTGTACCACCATTGTATTGGTTCTCCATGTTTTCGAGAACACAAATATCTCATTTTCACGTAAGATTTACCAAGAAATCATACTCACGAGTGTTTTTAACTATCTTAACCTTTTTACTTACTGCCTATTCTTTTTAACGGCAGGGTCTGTTGCGAAACATAACATCAATGATGCTGAGATATTTGCAAAACTCCGAACCGCAGATGTCTGTGGTAGGGAACGAACGCGCTATTGTCCTTTCCGGGGAGTAACGCGTTCACCACCACACCATGCGGGTCCTTCGTTTCGCCTGTCTCTCGTTCGTTCCCCACCGCAGACATCTGCGGTCCGAAGTTTTGCAAATATCTCAGCATCATTGAAGTTATGTTTTTAACTGTTTTTTCTTATTTCCTCCATATATTTGATTGAATCCGTCTTTATACATCAGCCTACATCCACCTCGATTTATGGCAGAAATAGCCTGAGGATTGTCCATGGTGAAAATCTAGGACGAAAGAGCCTGGAAATTCTCCATGCTGGAAATCTGGAACAACTCCGGCCAGGTTTTCTCTGTACTCCCAGGAGACCTTTACTAGCAAGCCTATACAAGAAATTAGCTACTTTCATAGATTCCAATTCCAAGGGCATAAACCCGGGAGGAACTACATTGAACCACATGTCACGCGAAGACGGACAATCCGGTATTTAAGCATTCCGTTATAAACGACTATAGAACCATCCATGACACCTCGTCCAATAATAGGAAGTTCCTCTATTATTCATATGGGCATAAATTAACTCCCTAGAATAACTGCAGAAAGGTAAATGTTACAGCTAGCGTTCCAAGAAGTTACCTAACGCCTCCATTTGATCGTCGTTCTCTATCAAAAACGAAAAAATCCTGCAAAAAATCATAGCAAGCCGAGGAAGTAGGTTAAAACCAAAACGATACCTCAAGGTTTGTTGACAAGATTACCCGAAGTCGTTAGTGCATTTTATTGACGTCAGATGGGCATGTGGGTCGAATCAAGGCAGATCTGTGGGCGAAGGTGCCAAAGCGTCAGCCACAAAAAAAGTGCTCATTCTCTTATAAGTCTTTTATAAGCTTATTCATTTAATTAAGATATTAACTGCTTATGACAAGGCAAGATAATATCCCGACTTTAGAAGCAAAGCAGATCACACTTGGAGAGTCTACTCATCAAAATGATGGAAATGGTGGGAACCTTGTACGACACCAAACCATTTGTTCAAATAGCCGGATTTTAACTTCCAAAAAGCTTTGATTAGGGTTGAACATATTCTTTAAATCAAAGTCTTAACTTAGAGTAGAATAGAATAGAATAGACCTGGAATAGAACTGGAGGGCAACAGGATCTTCGTCGATAGTTAAAAGCGTCGCCATTTCTGTAAGTGGTAAAATCTCAATTTCACAGAGTTTTTTGATTCACAACTGCGGTCCCTCGTAGTTACCAATTTATCGTCATTCCTCTTAGTCACAAATATTTTTGCAATTCATTCTGTTGTATATATAGGATGTTACATCAGCTTACCATAATCTTATCTAAAAGCTTCGTTTGTTGCATTCCATTTTGGAAACGTGTCAACACCGTCTAGAACTTCTTCGGGCAGTAGGTGAATAACGGCTTAGAAGCAAAGGAATCTCGAATGATGCCTAAGCAATGCCTTATTGTATTTTTAAGCTTACACAAGGTTGTTACATAAATTTTTATTGTGGCTAACACTTTGACGTCATCTCTTTCTTCAGACCTGGGGTGGTTAGAGTTGAACGCCCAGTGCAGTTTCCTCCTGCGATGCGGGTCTATAAAAAAATTCTAAAGGTATCAGAGAGCCTTTATCCCAATGCACCGGGAAGATATCAAGTTGAGGCACAGTTGAGCTGAGTAGTTAAATTGCAGAGATGAACTACAAGCTTGAGCTGATGACCACCGCTTCCTAAGGTGATACCGCTTTATGAAACATTTTTCGCACAAATGCCATTTGTGTGTGTAAAACGTGATAGGAGAGCTAGTGCACCAATATGTTTTCACTACGTTCACAAGCGGCAACCAGTTGTTTTCGGTTTCTCTAGGGTTAATTTAATATACTCTTATTATTAATTCAATAACTCAAGATATTTTTCCATTTCCTCATATGTTGAGCAAATGACAAAGCATTTACCAATATGTCTACAGTAGAGTAATGGCCGCAGATTGGTTCCTGGTGCTTTCATCTTAGACAAAAATGTAATGTCGAGTTTAGGTGGCAGTTGCTGTCCAATTGCCAACCCACTCATTTGTGCGAAATACTTCTGGACCATCTCAAAATTGAGCAGTTTCGGGCATCCTTTTAAGAGAGCTATCAGCTGCTGAGTTGAGAAGCCATACATGTTTATTAATTTTTCGTGTTTTATAAGGAGTTTGAGAATGGTTTGCATAGCGGAGTCATTCTGCACGCTTCTATAAAAGGTGGTATCGTCGAAGGACTCTATCATGAAAGTGCCGTTCGTGTTATGCAGACAATCCGGAAACATGTGAGTGTTCTTGAGGTGGGTTGGTATGTGCTTTAGCAACTGGATGTGTGCTAGGTTAAGAACCCACGTTATACTATCCATGGGCCGGTGAACACAGGTGAGGTCACCCTTTTAATTTTGAAAAGACGGTAGACTCAAGGTTATCACCAGATACTAACCTATGTCTTTCAATAAGAAAGCATGAAGCGGTACATATTAGTAAATCAACTTTGTCAACTGAGTTGAGAAATAACTGATGGTTTTAAACCAGCAGTCTTTGCCATTTTGACCCATTTATGGTTTTGTTTTCGGTGCTGACATTTGAATTACTTCTCAGATGAAGTGCGACAAAGTGAAACATTTTCCAGATGTTTCTTTGATATCTTATTATCTAGCTGACAAGGAATCGATACATACTCTCCGTCCTTATCATTAGCATGAAATTTAATGTTTTTTAATTTTATCAGCTCTCCAACTCTCGCATCGTATATTTCTGTTGCTGTGAGGTTGAAGCAGAATTCCTTTGCGCGGTAAGGACTAAGGATTTCGCAGGTTTCGTCCGCCAATATCCGAAATTTGCTGTCAGCTTTTCTATCTTCTCGACTATCAACTACCAGTGAAAATACTCAACAAAGTAGGGACTAGATGGCTATCGAATGTGAAATTCGAATCAGAGCTGCACATTCAAAGAATGTTCGAAATCAGCAAAACACTGAGCGAACCGAAGGTACCCATAAGCGCTAGTTCTTCTCCAGTTCAGCAGCTTCTCCTTCTTTCGTCGTGTTTTCCGGAAATTCCATGAAGGAAGTCGGTTTTGGTTTCCATTTGCTTAATAACTCTGATTATAGTTCATAACTATTTCACTTACTTTCCGTGAAACAGCTATCCTTTTTAGGATAAAAAAATTGTTTGTTGGAATGAAATGGGTCCTATTTTTAGAAGGGTAATTGGTTTAACGGCCTCCATGATGCTATGGAAAGAAAAAAGACTAAGCAAACTGATATCACATCGCTTCAAATCAAATTCTGCTGCAGAAAGGAAAATTGAACAGAGCGAATACCGTACTTTCTAGTGATGCATTTTTAAAAGAATAGAACTAGGAGGAACAACTAGACCGCTGCAGAACTCTCATTTTGTCCCATCAAGTCTCACAGTCACATAAAAATAAAAAGAATAAAGTTCTCGGCGTTGATCACTCCCTGAGGAATGCATTCGACCTCATTAAGCATCATTTGGAGGCGATTGAATGCTTATTTGGCCTTTACAACGACTCGCAGTGGCCTACCGATGTATCGAACAAGTGCTGTTATCCTCCCAAACAACTCTGGTTCCAATTTGCCGACCCCGGAGGGAAGGAAGGTCTGGTGGGCCATGGGTACGTAGATCGATTCCGTGTGTGTTGCATGGCGTCTCCGACCACTGCGCCACACGAGCACTTCCTCACAATCACATATGAGATTGTAATTAGAAAAACAACAACTATCGATTATTTATGCCGAGGTTTATGGGCGGTCGGTTTTTTTAGTTAAAACAAGTATTTTTTGCTATCGATTAGGTGGGTCCTTGCACTCCACCCTGAGCTACCATTTGATCTACCCATGCGTGGCTACGGAGCGCGCTGCCTTCGCTATGATCGCGCCTTTTTTAGTTTTAATTTTTTGTCAAATGATTGTATTTTAAATATAATCCTTAATATATTAACTGTAGTGTGATCCATATATGACTCACCAATCACTATTCAAGCTGGAGATTTGAAATTTGTCTACATTATTTTGATATGTTATTAATGCATATGATTAGTTTATTCCTACTTTATACTTATTCTTCTCGTTGCCATCGTACTGTTCCACTTCAGATTTACTCAAAGAGCACCTGTGGAATTGTTAAACTAGGCCTTGGCGACGTTGATGAGCTTTCCCTATCAATCGTATGAATGCCACGTAGCACTGAATAGAAGGAGCTTCCTTATCAATTTTTCATGATTGTAATTGTTCGACTTCTGATTTGTGAACGACACTTGTTGGATGGAGTTATTCGTTTAATGCTGTTCAACAATCTCTTCTAAAATGTTCGTGGAATTCTTCAATTCTTCAGGATGGTGATTTCTGCCAACGAGAGAGAGGTCACAAGTCGCAGCAACAGTGGAAAATTGGAGAAAATCGACACCTTGTCAGCAATTCCATACATGTATGTGTTTTTATTCTTCAGTTTTCCACATCGACTTCGCATATTATCAACATCTCGGATTTTTCGATGACTACCGACGATTCTTCCCGACGTCAGAACACTGGAGGACTTGATAAAGACGGGAAAATCGTTATCCTGTCGCTCTAAAATTATAAAAACCTTTCCGAAGCACCAATTTCACTTTATTAGTTCTTTAAGAATCAGATTTTCGAAAAAATAAGTGGAGAGAAGTTTAAATTTCCAAGTTTTACGACGCCAGCGTGGCACGCATCCATCAACACCCAAGACGCAGCGTTTAGGCGCACGGAGTGCCCAGCGCTACAAGCACCGACGAAAAGCGGCGTAAAATACCATTTGTATGTTCCAGAAGCTTGGCGTTTCACCCTGATTTATTAAACAATTTACTTTTTTGGTCGAGAATAGTTTTAAGCTACAGTTGTTTTTGTTATAATTAGTAAACTATGGTGCGATTCCGAACATCTTTGTCTCAAAATTAGAGACTAAATGGATTTCGGTCGTGTACAAGTTATTTCAGGCTCTCAGAAAATTAAAACATGTTTGTTATTCGTTAAAGCTCTGCGTTTAACACGAAGCAGAAAAAGTAAAGGTTAGAGAATGAGAACGGACCATTTATTCCCGTTCTTGGGGATCCAAAACTGTCATGAATGATTTACTTCACTAGGTTCCCGTCCCTTCCTTTTGTATTTTTTTTTGCGCCGATAGATATTCGACCACGATTTAGCGCTTATCTTTGCATCCATCCTAATAGCACTCCATCATACTTGTTTTCTATAAAAAAAGGATAAAGGTCAACAGCAACGACAACAACGAAGAGCTATACCAACCTCGCACCAGCTCAAGAAGATCAGTTCATAAGATCATATGAATAAATATATCAACTATCTATGCTGAGATTTATACAAAGTCGGTCTTTTGAGTTTAAACTGATAAAGCTTCCGACGTTGACCAATCCGTGAGGGATGCGCCATGCATTCGAATTTATTAAGCATCGTTTCGAGGTGATTGAATGCATATCTGGCCTTTACAATGACTCGCGGTGGCCTGCCGATGTATCGAGTCAGTGCTGCTATCCTCTCAGATAAGTTTGGTACCAACTTGCCCATCCCGGAGAGATGGAAGACTTGGTGGGCCATGAGCGCAGCTATCGATTCCACGTATGTGTTGCAACGGCGCCTCCAACCACTGCGCCACGCGGCCTCTGTTTTCTATAACCTCAGACAACTACTATTGCACGCAGGATATAATTCTCCTTATCGGGCAGGATTGCCGTCATTCCGTTCAGAAATTTTTGGGACGGAGTGAAGAACATCTCGCCGCCATTGCTTTTCATTTGATAGAAGCTTGATTTCAGGTTTTTATCTATTCACATTCTTCGGAATAAATCTTGAGCTAATCTAGTGCGAAATTTATGCCCACTGAACTTCAAGGCTTCTAGGCACTCAGAAGCATTCTGCTATGAAATTCGAGCGTTGCACGCTTAGTTCCGTTAGGACTGGACGAGTTTGCTCGTGCTCGTGCAGACCATAGCTAAAAGGAGCAGGGAGTCGTTATGAGATCGTGGTTCTGCTGTTTTATGTTTTGTTATGAATAATGAGGGGTGGGTCGTAATGTTACATATATTACTATTTTATTATTATTATTGATTGGCCGCAATAGTTGTTGTTCCAGAGGAAGTGCTTTGAGTTTACAAGAGAAAGGCGGTAGCGATGACGAGCACATCTCATTTGATGTAGGTTCTATTTTTTTTTTCTTTTAAGGATGGCTTTTTTTGAAGATTTCCTTCAAAACTGTTGTGGGATCAAATAACTGTTGTTCAGGTTGGCCAGCAGTCTAAGTACATACCACTTCATGAGAGGATTGCTCGGCGAATCCGGGATAAAACACCATTTTTCTCGCTGGAGTTCTTTCCACCAAAGACAGCAAACGGTGTTGCTAATTTTTTTACCCGGTACGCCAGCTTCGTTTAAATCTCAAAATTTCATTGAAAATGGCTAGTTACAGTCTCGATCGCTTCAATGAAGGTGGTCCATTGTTCGTTGACATTACATGGCACATAGCAAGTGATCCAGGTATCCAATCCACAAATATTGCGTTTTCTTTCCTATTTAGTTTTTCATACTCTATAGTATGCTTGGATTAATTTTTTTAAAACGTGGATTCACCCATCCAGTAGGGTCTCCCAAGCTGAGAGGGAGTCCGACGTTCCCATCCGGAAGCCTAGCTACGAGTAAACCAATACCAGAACCGTCCTGGTATCAAACTAGTTGAATGGTGGCGAATCTCCCTCTCATCCACAACAGCGATGACTGTCTGTGATGGTGACGACCTGGGGGCCACTTTGGCCAGGCTTACCTCGAGACTCCAAGGAAACACAATGGCTAAACCAGCAAAACTCCGAAACAATAGAGATTATGCCGAGGGCCGCACAACTAGTGAGGAAGGGCCGTCCAAGTATCCAGGTAAGTAAGTAATGTGCTAGCACAAGTGCTGAGTTGGATGGAAACGTTTCTTCAAGTGTTTTATTTTAAAAAACTGAGACACAGACAAAAAGGGCCAAGAGAGGCTTCGACGTATGTATCCCGTATTACATCTTTTGTGGGTACGTAGTATTTTCGCTTAGCAAAGGCTGGCCCATCTTGTCATTTGAGATGGTGAGATGGTAGTAAAGTGGTATTAAGTTGTGTTTCTATTCCAAATGTTGTTCACTTTGACCGATCAATTAACGTTAGTTTCTGTGCTCTTGAATGTGTCTTCTTAGTTCACCTAAGTGAAGAATGGGTCCAGAAACGTTTTTAGCCAGTGTCTATATCTCCTGCTTTGTGGATGTGGTTGAAATTGTTGGTTCTTGTGAAATTCGGTTAAGTTCAATTCTTGGGCTTCATCGAGAGCTGTTCTCACGTATAAGGTCGATAAACCCCTGGATGAGAGAGCTCAACAGTCAGATGTTGGTTTTTTTGAATGGTTCTTTAGTTCCATCTGTGCTTAGTTGCGAATGCGTCATGGTTTCTTTGGAAAGCAAAATATGGCTTCACTAGTTTCAAGAACAGAATGGTGGCTTATCCCCATCGGGAGATTTATATCTTGCATATAGTAGTAATTGTCTGGGTTTATAGAAAACAGGGAGCGTGTGGCGCCCTGTAATACACCTAGGATCCTTCCCAGCGTCCCAGGCCCACCAAGCCTTCCATTCCGTCGGGGTCGGCAAATTTGTAGCAGACGTTTGTGAGGATAGCAGCACTAGCTGGATACATCGTCAGGCCACAGTGAGTCCTTGTAAAGGCCAGATATGCATCCGATCACCTCTAAACGACGCTTAATGAAGTCGAATGCAAGGCGCATCTCTCAGGGATAGATCAGCGCCGAGGTCTTTGTTCTTTTATCCTTTATAAGTTCTTCTGGACAGATAATCATGGTCCATACTGAGATCAATCAATGGTCCATCCGTGTCTAGTTAGATATTCGTTGAGTTAGCAAATATATGATTCTAGCTTCTTGAGAAATTGTCTTCCTCATATGCTTGCTTCTGATTCTTGCACAACTTTGCCGAAGTTATTGGCTTTTCTTGTAATTGCATCTTTAGAAATTTGGAGGTTTAAGATTTTCTCATATGTCTTAAATAACATCTGATGTGAAAAAGTTGATGTTCATGGTTTTACGGCCGTCAGGAATGGCGTATGGGCTAACTCTAACCCTACGCTAACCTAACGAACCTATGAATAAGTGAAGTCTTCTGGGTACGGTTATCTATTGTTGACAAAGCTGACATGCAAGAGGGTGATGGCGCTACAACAATGTCTACAGTATCACTTGTAGTGCAACTTACAAGAAAATTATGTGAAAAAAATGAGTAGTTACTCGGTAATCCGACGTTTTCGGGCTCAGTGATCGTTGCACTTTATTTTACAGCGAACATGAACAAGGAGACCTCTTCTTCGTCGATTGCTGCCGGTTGTCTAGATTATTGCCGAGTTGACACTATGCTACATATGACCTGTGCACAGTACTCGAAAGAGCAGACCATTAAGCATCTTGAACAGAGTAAATCGGTCGGCTTGCGCAATATCCTTGCCTTACGCGGAGACCTCAACAACACGGTAATTTTAATAAGTTATATCTCAGCATTTTGATAATTTGGATTTTGAGCACATACTGGAATAATAGAACGAAGTCCGATTGTAGTGATTAAATGGGACAGTTAGAAAAAGTACATCTATAGTGGTGTTTATGATGTGAGAACTGTTTGGTACTTCATAGTAAGCGTTTTAGGACACTGATTATGAGTCTACCATATACAGGTATCGTGCTTTGGATATGATTCGTTGGATCCGTGAAGAATTTGGAGATTATTTCACAATCTGCTGTTCCGGTTAGCTTTTCACTTTTTCGTCCTTGCGACAGTTGTTTTTACATTGGTACGAGTCTCTTGATTTGCTTTCTTTTTGCTACTTTTTCTCTTGTTTGTATCAACTTTCTTTTCAAAGACCTCTTTTTAACAATAGGTCCTATTTGTCTTATTATAGTTAATCATAGTCCTATTTGCCCAGGTATATCAATGGAACAATGTTTTTTCTTTCATTGTTTTAGAAGTATGTAGGATAGTCACGTCTTGATTTGTAGAAGCATTCGCATAGGGGCTAACATTTATTTAGCCCTTTAAATTAAATGTCGACTTTTTATCTACCGCCTATTATAATTTTTCACGGCAAGGTACCATGTGATGTAATGATACTGAGATAATTCGACGTTTTTCTTCATTAAGCAGACACGAAGTTATTATTATAGAATTTATTAGGATACAATAGCTGACGTTTCGGTGGTGTCGCCTTCTTCAGAGCCTGGAAAGGTCAAATTCAGATACGATCTACTCAGCCAAGCACTCGTAACCCTAGCAGATAAAACTTAACCAATAAATTTGTATTCGCATAAGAAGATGTGGGAGATGCTGAGATATTTAGAAAACTCCATGTCGTCTGTCTGTCAGCTATTTCGAAGGAATCGCAAGGAATGGTGGTGACGCGCTAGCCCCCGGAAAGGGTAATAGCGCGTTTGTTCCCCACCGCAAACGCATCCGATCTGGCATCATTGTAGCCTCCTAAATTTTAACAAACAATTCCAATTCGTAGTTGACTTTATTGACCGAAATAAGTGTTATAATATATAAGTACAAGAAGGGTACTGTTTATTCGAGCTTGTTTCAGCCTCGATGAATTTTTCTACTTTGAAGAGGTTTTAGTTTTCTCTTGCCTACAAACAGCATAATTGTCATTTTTTTGTTTCTGTCTGGGTTCATATTTTGGGATAGGAAGTGATTAGCAAGCGGTTTTTTCCAGTATGATGTATTGCTCTTCGTGAATGAATTCTGTTTGCTGCCCTTGCACGAACAATTTCAGAAGTTCTGTTCGGTTTTTTTGGGGACTTAGTTTTATAACTATTCTTGAGATTTAAAAAGACGTTTTGTAGAAAAACATATACGTACAGAAACGACGAGGCAAAGTCCGATAAGTCTATCAGCACTGGTTCTTAGGTGTTGCAGTTATCGAAAAACCGTCCTCATCGTAAATGTATTAATTATAAAGCGGGATTTTATACGGTAATGCTTTCTCTGGGTGGGATGATGGGTTTTTGAACGCTTTTTATTTCCTTCAAACCAATCCCATTGACGGATAATTGCTGATAGCACCCGTAAGTCAATAGCATGGCTGAGAGAAAGGCGAAACGAAGGACTACCACCGCAGATACCTGCGGTCTGGAGGTTTGCAAATATCTCATCATCATTGTGGTTATATTTCACTCTTTAATTTTTTCATTGATAGGCAAACGCAAGTTTGTTACCAAACATTTATTCGGGTAACGTTTCGACGTCTTTATCTTAGAAAACGTTAACTAAATAGATGTTTAGTAACAACCTCTTGTTAACTTATCAATGAAATAAGGCACATTAACCATCATACTGAGGTTATATGAAAGTCAGTTTACAATATTATCATTTTTCATTTAGTTCAACTAGTTTCATAATTCGTTCGATAGATTAGAAGAAAATTGTGAATATTAGATCTATCTCTTTTTTGGAACGATGTGTTTTCATAGATCTCATTGGATTTGTGCAATTGATATCTTCTTTAAGGATATCCTCTTGGTCATCCTGAAGCTCCGTCCTATAAGGCTGATTTGCAGTATCTGAAATCGAAATGTGATGCCGGTGCGCAGTTCATCATCACTCAATTGTTTTTTGAGGCTGAGGTTGTATATGACAACTGTCATGATGTATTCCTGTCATATCCTCTAACTCCTTCAGGTTTTCGAAAAATTTGTACGTGATTGTCGTGAGATAGGAATCACTGTTCCAATAATCCCAGGGATTATGCCCATAATGGTAGGCATTCTTTGTATTTCTTGAGTTTTTTCACCTTGTGTTTTGGAATCGTATTCATTTGTCTTTTTTTATAAAGCCTTTTTGAGGGTTACGATTCAATTCGTCGGATAGCGATGCTATCTCAGCTTACAATACCTCAGTCAATTCTGTTAGATCTAGAGCCAATCAAGCATGACGACGATGCTGTACGGAAGTATGGAACCATTAGGGCAAGTTTCTCTCCACTTCTAGAAGACTTTCATTTTTTTCAACTACATTGTTGGCATCATAGGTTAAATTTTGTCGGTAATTTTATGATTAAAGTTTTGAAATTGTTTTTTTTGAACACCACACTTTCGTATGAAACTGTCAAAAACGAAGTTGGAACTTTGAATTTAGTGTTGTATCCAAGAGCTTAAAGTTCATTATTCCGTGGTAGGGAGTAGCAACTGGGAATCGAGCGACGGTGTATTCACAGTAGGTGTTCAACTTGCAACTGAATCAGCCTAGCTGAAGAATTCGACATTTACGCCCAGAAGCTGTGTGCAGAGTAAACCAATTCTCTAACGATTGCGGCTTTCTTCGACGGAACCCAATTACGATGTTTCAAACCGCTTTCTGATCAAAGAATCTCTCTTGCGGCCGGTGATGTCTAATTGATAGTCCCCTGATACGGGTTTCTCAAACTCCATAAACCAGCCTAACTCAACGAACTTCTACCAGTTAGATGAAAAATGTGCTGGGAACCGTGCGATTTTTCGTGGGGGCGGAACATTTAAGAATCTTAGTAACTATGACTCCGACAGCGAAAGCATGCGAAAATTTGAAGACAACAGTATTCACTGTACTCTATAGTTGTTTAAGTATTTTCCGATTTTCTGTGTTGCTTTGAGCATTTATTCAGGCCATCGAAATGTGCCGTAGGATTCTCGCCAACGGATCCGCACCCTCAATACATTTATACACGATGAACAGGGAGGGAGCATGCCGGTAAGACTACAAGTCTTCCTAAGCTTTCTGAGTTTCTGCTTTTATTTTTACATCTCTGTAATGATCTACTTAGTGTTGTGTAACAGTTCCTATGAAGTTAAATCGAGACAGTTTTGTTTAAGGCAAATGCTTCAAGAACTAGGTTTGTGGCATAAGAGACCGATGCGAGCTTTGCCGTGGGAACCGCACGGGTCGAATCACCCTCTGAGGTTTGCCTTTTAGTTCTGCTATGTTGGAAACTCCTGAATTATTTAAAAAACCATGGTTAACCAACCTGTTTTTTCATGATATTTCGGTTTTTTTCGTAGTTTCGTCTTTGCAGATGTAAGGAGGACGTACGGCCTATATTTTGGAGCGCTCGGCCGAAAAGTTACATCTACAGAACTCGGGTTTTGATTCTGTTAGTTTCCTTCTTATTGAATATTCTCGGAGTTTATTATTACAGGACTGGGATGACTTTCCTAATGGTCGATGGGGAAATAGTTCTTCTCCAGCATTCGGCGATTTAAATGATTACTATTTATTTCATCTTAAGATAAGTCTTTAATCAAACATGTTCGTCAATGTGATTTCTGTATGCTATTTTATTCCACTGAAGGTTTTCGCTTTAAGCCCAGACTAAAAAAGAAGACCTCCTTAAAATGTATGGCGAAGAGTTACTCTCATTCGATGATGTAAAGAAAGTGTTCAAAAATTTTATCTCTCAGGAGACTAATGAGCACGGAGTTAAGGTAGGTTGTTTAAAATTTACAGATTTTTTGACCGTCGGTACGCCTATCCTTGATAACAGTGAGAAGAAAATGGTCAAGGATTTCTCCTTGTTGTTCATCAAAGAAGGGAGTACCCGGTGAGCACTAACAAGCAGTTTAAGAACGTATTGCAATTTATGTTCAGTGAAGCTCAGAGTTATCTCTTAGGTGACAAGCCTTCCATGGAATGAGAAGGAAATAGGTGTTCAGCCAGAGACGAGACTAATCAACGAGCAATTGTTATGGTGCAACCAAAACGTGCGGAATTATTTCGCTTTAGCATCTTCTATAGTTTGTGATCACAGTTTGTTAATAACGTTATTCTTAGTTCTTAGGGTATTCTAACTGTGAACAGTCAACCTTCAGTAAATGGTGCTCCGTCCACAGATCCACTAGTGGGATGGGGAAAACCCGGTGGTTACTGTTATCAGAAGGTAATCGAAACCATATGGTTTTTTTCTCATTCGGTATGTGTAAAGAGGAAATTTGAACTGGTTCTTAGGAGAAGCGTTTAGCCGTAGATTTGACTTGTGCCTTATAAACACCAATTCAGAGTACCAAAAGCCGCAATTTTGAGCATGCGTTAAGTAGGACCTAATAGCTCTGTAGTTCGTCCAGCCACGTAGTGCTTTACTAATTCGACTCAGTTTTGCTTTCGGAAGAGTCAGTTTTAAACTTAATCTGGAAAATTACTGAATATTTCCCTCCTACAAATTATTGTTGTTGGAAAAAATGATCCAAAGATACTTGTAGAGTTTTAGAGTTATGTGTGAAACAGTTCACTTTAAAATTTCTAAGAAAGAGCAGTAGTGGTAGGCAATTGTCAAATATAGCGCTTTTGGTGCTGAAAAATTTGCTGATTGATGAATCGGATAGTTTTCTAGTTATGTTGTTTCGCCTGTGTCATCTTCTGTGTTTCCACAAACATCCCTAATTTATGGTCTTCATTTTTGAAACATTTTAGGCTTATCTCGAGTGTTTCATTAGCAAGGAAAATGCAAAATCCCTTCTGGAGATTATTGACGAGTTTTCCCCGCGAATCAATTATCACCTCATCAATCATGATGTATGTTATTTATCTCCTGTTTTCTTTTTTAAATTTTTCCAAGACTTTAAGATTTTTTTTGAACGTGTATCACTCACAATTCATCAGGGTTCATTCGATCGCATGAATGGTGAGACTACAACTCCAATTGCTGTCACGTGGGGCGTTTTCCCTGGAGCTGAAATTGCACAGCCAACAGTCGTCGATCCGTTGGCATTTCGTGCCTGGAAAGACGAAGCATATGATGCGTGGATCAAGCACTGGTAATTTTTTTCGACCAAGCATCGTAGGAGTTTCTTTAGATGTTTAGATTTCCAAATTCCAGGGCAAATCTGTACCCCAAAGATTCTGATTCGCGCAAGATTCTCCAAAAAATTCATGATGAATTCTTCCTGCTTAACGTAGTGGATAATGATTTCCAAAGGCCTGTGATCATTTACGAGATGCTTGAAAAGATGTTGAGAAAAACAAAAGAGAACGGTGCTTCTGAGGGCACTCCTGAAGAATCCACAAACGAATACGAGTGATTTATTGGTGTTGATGTCTAACAAAGAATATTAGTACCTTAACCCTGTAATATTGTTGAAACACATTGCGTTTGTTGTTGAAACTTGTTAGTCAACTTGTAAATGTGGATTATTATTATTGTTGTTATTATCATTATTATTATTGGTAGTATTCTTTTTCGTCAACGTTATGTTTCGGATAGTCAAGTAGAAGAAATGGTACCATTCCTGAGAATTCTGTGATCAACGACGCGTTTTAGTAGAATTATTACAAGTAACGATTATCACCGTAGATGTACGCTTTATTTTTTTCTAATCACCAACTCCCCCTCCCTCCCCAGTCCATCCACATACTTGGTCATTGTAACATATCTTTCTATAAATTGTAATTCGGATTGTTAATGTTGTTCATTTTAAATGTCAAAAGGGCGATCGTGGCGCAGTAGTCGGAGGCGCTCTGCGACACACATGGGGTGGACCCACGCGTCCGTGGTCCACCAAGCCTTCCATCCCTCCGGCGTCGGCAAATTGGTACCAGACTTGTTTGGGAGGATAGCAGCATACATTCGATGCATCGGTAAGCCATCGCGAGTCATCGTAAAGGCCAGTTATGCATTCAACCAGCTCCAACGATGCTTAGTGAAGTTGAACGCACGGTCCATCCCTCAGGGATTGATCAACGCCGAAAACTTTATTTGTCCATTTAACGTCATTCATTCGTGATTTCACAGTATTTTTAAGCGCGGTGTTTGCAACATGATGTGTATTTGTTTTATATAGTTAAGCTTGTTTTAGGAAGTTCAGGGACGCGAGAAAGCAGTTATAGTTGCAGTTTTCGTGTTATACGAGATGGTTTATCCCCGGTACAAATCAAGCTTCCTGGCCATGATGGATCGTCAAATTGGTACCAGACTTATCATAGGGAAGGCTCCCTGAGATACAGAAAAACTTGCGATTACCTCCGCGGTTAAAATATTTGTGCTATTTATATAATTACGTGTTGACCAATTACGTGGTTGCATCATCACGTCCAGAAATATCTATAATAATATCGATATCTAATGCTTTTCTTTCTAAAAATTCGGTAAAAATGAGACGTAATCTGCTCGCGCCTCGATTTGAGGCAGTAGATGTGGTGAAGTTAAACATTTGGAGCTGGGGAAAGATTGAAACCAAGGTCCAGAGTCGTCGTATAGAATCGTTTCTCAACTAAAAATCTTCGCCTCGTTGAAACAAAACGGCACATGTCTGGTCTCCTATCTCACAGGGGCAACTCTATAATGAAGCTGATTAGCATGGCCCTTTGTTTCGAACTCTCTCTCCGTTATACAACGGTCCTAACGGTTCTCGTCATCTTCCTGTCGTCTTACTCTCACCATTGGCCTAGTAGTGCTTTGCTGATGTGTGGTTTTGGTCTTGACTAAGTTGGCACATATTGTACTTGCGGCAGCACAAAGGTTCGGGACGTCTCAATGTGAGAGATATCGATTGTCCCACTTCAACGAGTACGTCTAGAATTCTTCCTTTAGCGGAAGAAGTATAAGAGACCGACAAACCGACGCGATGGCGGATTACATCGTGTACTCTCTCGATGTCGCTGTGCCGCTTCACGAGTGCCAAGTACTTTTTTATGGTAGTGTGATGACGACCAAGTGCCTCTACCAGTAGTCATGCAGATTCACCAGATGGTTTTCCAGTTGGTTATTATAGGTTGCTTCCTCGTTAAAGGAACAATAGCGCAATTCCACTCGGGTTTCTGTCGAAATGAGTGGAAGAGCAAGAAGCTTGGTGGTTTGTATTGCCTTTGTCCAAGACGCACTGAGTGTTGGCGAATGCGATATACTTGCTGCTGTTAGTTCGCTACTAGTTTTTTTTTAAATAAAACGTTTGATGCCGTAAAATGAAAGGTAAAATGAGTAAAGAAATCTGAATGTTTTCATATCCGTAATTATTCTACACATCAGTACTTTCTTGGGTTATTGAGCTGTTACGAGGTTGGCAAAGAAGGTTTATTTGGTTGACGTTTCGACGTCTTCGTCTTCTGCAGAGCCAGATTAACGCTAGTCGATGGTCCACAGGTGGTCGTTCTCGCGATGTTGACACATCGAGTCGAGTCCATTGAATCCATATTCTACACATCGTTTTGTAATGCAAACTTCCCCGTACATCTTTATGCTAAAACCCCCACAATATCAATATTGTATTTTGTCAGGGAATCTTCAATGACCATCTGATACAAAATTCATTCTAAAACTTTCCTGATAAAAGTGAGTCTTGAAGATGTGGACGTTTGTGAGCACCCTTTTCCATCGGCGATGATCACTCAAGAATTCGAGAGCATTCAGAAGTACTACGCATGAGCAGAACAACAGCTTCGAAGCTTCTTTTGCGTAAAGCTCCTGTCCGTGTCTTGGCAAATTGTGAAATGCAACCAAATCTGGGCTCGATGATGAGGTTGTTCGCAACTTGGACAAATGCACGGTAACACTTCTAGAACCCAGTTTCCATTAATAAAAGGTTACGATGACTTCTCATGCTCACCAATCTCAAGATCATTCAACGTAGGAGGAGGTGCGGGTGTTTCATTACAACTCATTTGTTGGTGTTTCATCTGTGCCGGTCCACAAACGAACAAATTAGTCAGCCTAGATCACTTTTCCAGCGTTCCATCCTATGTAGGGATCAGTTCTTCCATTTTGCTGTTTTCATGAGCAAAGTTTACCATAGCATATGATTTCCGATTCCAGAACTTAATCTCATATTACAAATTATCGTTACATCATCATTTTCAAACATTTCTACCCCAAAAAGGTGAATTTATTTACAAAGATAGAGGCGGATAGCACAGTGATAGTGATGTCCGTCATCGCGAGCATGGTGCTAGTTCGATTCCGCTCCGGGCCAACCAAGCCCGTTATCCCTCCAGAGTCGGGAAATCAGTACCGGACTTGTCTGGGGAAAAAATCACTCTCTGCAATCCAATTGGCAACGGTACAGCCCGGCTATCTCAGGACCCCAAGGAGAATTGCTCGCGCAGCATTCTACGACATTCACGATGAAATTGAAATCCTCAAGAAGCAACAGAAGCCACACGTAAAGTTGGAAGATCTTCGCGGACAATGAATGTCAAGACGAATCGAATGTGAGGAGTGCTGGGATCCGCAAGGTAGACGTGAAGACGGGTAGTATAAAAAAAAACCTACAAAGAGTTGTGGCATATCGAGTTTTCGTTTCAGAATCAAGAATTTCATACTGCGCATCGAACAGTCTTGGTAAATTCTAACTCGAACTCGGTGTTTCCCCATTTTCTCTTTGGTCCATTTTATTCAAAAGTCCTCGCTGTCCTACGTCTTTAGGAGGAAACTAGGGGATACTCTGCATCATATTTGGATCCAGCGCAAGCCTAAACGGCAATGAATGTACAAGAAGTATTGCGTGTTGTCGCTACACGATCACAGTATGAGGGATAAACGTTCGGGGTCAATCAACACTTTAGATATGAACCATCTATTCGATTTCGCTGAGCTTTGTAAAGGTGATTGAATGTATATCTGGCATTTCCAATGACTGCCGATTGGTTACCGATATATAATGTCAATGCCGCTATTTTCCTATAAAAAGTCTGGTACCGTTTCCCTTAGGCCGAAAGGATGAGGTTTGTTTAACATGTTAAAGTGGTTTTAACGAACTTTCGAACTTTTCTACTTAAATTGAGAGGCTACAGTCCGGTTATTGTGGTGAAGTACTAGTTAGTTAATTTGTTCCCGTAAACCAGAAATCACTTAAATATGTGTCTTCTTTTAAAAGATAAATTATATCAAGTTAAACAATTAAGGGATCATTGAACGTTTTCGTTAGCCATGATCCAGTTGATCATTTGATAGTAGAAGGTTGATAACAGCTATCAACCATCAGCCACAGGCGCCTCACACAAACACCAATTCTTAACTCTTGTCGTATGATATTCAGCTGGGAGGCACATGGAAATTTCTTGCAGAAAAGCAGAAAACAGAATTCTGATGCACTGGGTCGAACGCTAGAAGAATTGCTTTCAATGCTCGCTGTTATTGTTATTGTTGCTGTTATTTTTTCTGTTCCTGAATATCCTGAAAATAGTTAAGAAGTGTGCAGCCCAGTGGTTGGATATACGCTGCGATCCATGTGATTGCTTAGTTCAATCACACGCCTTAGGTTGATCAAACTTTCTTCTTCCAAAGCCGATAAATTGGTAAAATACTTATCAGAGAAGATAAAAACATCAGTTTGGTACATTAATAGATTTTTCCAGGTCATTTCATATGCCATGCGTGCATTTAATCATCTCCATGATGCTTAATAGATAACGCTCGTAACCAATTTTTTGACAACAGACAGTGGTTTCTCTACCGTTAGAGTATTTGAGGAGTTGAGTACTTCACTTATCTAATGGGAACACTTTGCGCAATAACTTTGACGGTATATCGGACTTTTATAGGATAGCGTTTCAATTTAACATGTAATTTGAATTGAAGTTTGAAAAAAGTGGAAAAGAACTTTAGGTTCTAAAATTCGATATAAGAACAGCGGCAGTTTCAAATATAGACGATACATTGAGAAGCGTTATCTTGCCCTACTCGAAGAAATCCCTTCTGGCAAGAATTTCTGGAAATCCTTCATTCATGTTCGATAAGCTTTGATTTTAGAAAAGTGAAAAAAAAGTTTCACGGGTTTAGGAAGGCCAAGGCAGAACAACATAACTTGTATCTTATATGTAAAGATGTGTAGAATGTAGATTCTAATGGTTTTTATTTCAACTAATAAGGCTTAATTTGAGCTAAGAAGTGTCAGTTTAAGACTGTGGCGGTACTCATTTTATCATGAAATGAATTCTATCCAATGTGTTTCGACCGTTTTGTGTCAGTGACATCGAATGGATAGCGTATTTCTAAGGAGTAGGTTGGCCCTGAATATTTTATTAGAAGAATTGGAAAGGTAAATTTCTTGTCAAATTCGTGCTCAAGAAATATCAAGCTCACCTTTAAAAACGCTGCAGCTGGTCTTTGTTGAGAAATTGCCGTTCCGACTGATCAATGTTATCGCCGTTTCGTTGTTGTCCAGATAAGAAGTCATTTGTGATTGATACTAACAGCACACTCGCATGCTAATTCCCAACGTCTGCATTTGCAAAGTTAAGACTAGTTGTGGAGGATTCGCCCACGAAATTCACCAATTGAGCTTCTTTCAAAGTACTTTGTACTGCGTAGATCAGATCGCTGCGTAGTCATCAAGTGTCGATGTTCTTGAGATCCCATCGCAGCAATTGCCGCCATCCTGGAAGGGTCCGAGTCGCAGGGTAGCAAACTTCCGTTTGATCTCAAAAATTAGATATCGGTTGTGCTGACGACATGAGAGTTCCCACACACGACTACCTCGAGTATCCAGTGAAAATCATGCTTAACTTGCATTCAGCGTTCCATTGAAAGGAGAGCTCAACAAATTTTCAAGCTATCACTGAATCCATCCTGGAACCAAACTACCTCTATTAATAGCTTTTGTTTAAAAATGAAATAAATGTAAAAGTGCTGGAAATTGTACAACAAGGGAGTGTGTGAGTAAATATGTTAAGCTGTTATAACGCCACTTGCTCATTTATGAAACGATTCCTGAGGAAAAAAGTAAAATTATCTATTACTTGATACTTGACACTTGAATGGCCAGTACTCACTGGTTGTTCGGGCCCCAGCATAATCTCCATTTTTCGGAGATTTGCTGGTTAAGCCATTATGGTTCCCTGGAGTCCCGAGGTCAGCCTGGCCAAAGTCTGCCTCAGCTCTTCACCACCACAGGCAGTCGCAACCGTTGTGGATCAGAGGGAGATTTGCCACCATGCGACTTTGATACCAGGACGGTGGTGGATCCATGTATTGGTTTACTCTTAGCTGGGCTTCCTCATAGAAAGGCCGAACCCCTTCTCAGCTTGGGAGACTCTACCAGCGGATAAATCTCCCGCTGTACATCGCAGTGCGACACCCAGGAACACCTCCCAGCCACGATGAGGCGGTAAACCGTTGGGAGGAAATTATCTATTAGCAAAACTTTTTTCTGTTCTTGCAAAATCCTTGTCAAATTTTTGCAGAAGTGCAGTATTCATAATTGCCACAGACAGAAACAATTTAATTGTTGACCTACAGCACAACTATTTCTTTCGCACTCAATTTAGTTTTTATTACCTCTAACGGTATTTCAAGAATTGTGGGCGGAGATGTTCGGACTGTTGTGTCAAAAGTTCTTTGCTTTAGCAGAGTAACACAACCAATGAAGGAATTCAATATTTCCTTCCAGATGGTAATTAGAATTAGATGTACGCCGCAGAGTCCTGATGGCCACTCGAGACTATTAGATCGCCAGGAAGGATAAAAATAGTGTAGTTCGCTTTTTTGGTAGAGACATACGGGGTTGTTATTATGCTATTTATTAACAGCTACTGATGTTCCAACGAATTTTGCCTTGCTCGGAGCCTGAAAGGGTCAACTTAATTACCATCTGGTCAGCCAAACACCTTAATAATACCAACGAAAAGCAGTGAAACCTAAATTTCAGTTGCATTGAAAAGCAAACCAATTTCCTCTCGCACTCACCGCATCCTTTGAGCCTTCTACCGAGTGTTCCACGTGGAGACCAACCGGACAGAGTTAACGTGGATTGGTAATGCGTCACTCTCACGCTAAAATAATTTACAAAAGTAAAGAAAAACAATGAGATTGCATAATTAACCTTAACGGTGGAGATGGTTATCGTATGTTCGAGTACACTGTACCAAACCTTTTGTAAAGTGGAGAGGAAAGGATACATTAGCGAAATGAGTAGACCACTATGCGTCCTTATAAAAGATTACCTAGACGGTAAGCGTTAACCTAAACAAAACGTTCTACTATGTGCGCATAAGACCCACAGTCATAACGGAGAAGATTTCGAAAGCGTTCTGGTGGAGAAATTCCAGGGATCGAAGAAGGAGCGGCGCGGAGGAATGCTTTGTTATCATGCGTGTTCACACACAATATCTCAGACTGATGTTTTAACGTGAGATCAGCTCATTACCCATAGATGTGAATTCTGTGCGATTGTCCCCAAGATGAAGACTCATAAAAAACGATTAATGTGAGAAGAAGCTGTTTTGCTTTGAGGTTCAAATTTAGGTTTCGTGGTTCCTATGTTAAGATAATGGAGGTAATTGGCTGACCTGATTGCAAACCGATTGCCTTTTCTAAGCTCTAAAGAAGGCAAAATCTGCTGAAATATCGGCTATCGTTCGGAACCAGTGTAAGAACTCATGTGTGCTCATCGAGAAAACAACGAGTTAATGACCAATGCTGAGATCAATAGGTCGATGTTGAAAGAATGATGTACTTCGAGCATTTGTTTATTGCAGCACGTGACGAGGACAAAAAAGATTTTACTGAATTCTGCTCGAGCTTTGCTAGCTGAAAAAATAAGAAGTGAATTAGAAATGGCTTTTCATAGGAAATGGAGTTCTCCTTACTATTGAAAGTATGCAGAGAGCGCAAGCCTAGGAAAACTTTAGGATGCTTGGCACTTTCGCTAAGGACGTCCGACTATAACCCTTCCGAAGACTGCGTATGTGCTCAGCATGTTTTCCACCTGCTAATTACAGTATAACCTGTGTCTCTTGCTCAGTCTTCTTAGTGTACGTTTACGCAACATGGTTTTCGTGAAATACTATCACAAACAGTATCTATTCATGGTCCCAAAGTTCAAACATTGCGTTCGATTGATGCGGAACACTGTATCTTGTGCAGTGAGTGTCGGTGTGATGGGTCGATAAGGTGACAAGGCGTTCCTTTTTCTAGAGACAGATATTGGATTGGTGTCTTCTGTTCATGTATAGCCCATTATCTGTTGACTACCAATCCGAACGTCGGCTGGTAAAGTGGAACGACGGCTGTGTGTTCGGAGTCTGGAATACCTAACAGCGCTATTAATTCTACGCAACTATTTCGAAGAATATCTGCTGACGTGACGTCCTGCAACGAATAGAACGCGAGTTTTGCACCCAACGTATCCTTGTTCAGTCTGATGTGGTGACTGCGTTCTGGTGAGCTGCATTTAGCATTTCATCAGGTCTCAGTCATCTACAGTTGGCTGGATTGTTTTTTCCGACCCTCAATTCCTTTATATATATATAGCTGATTTCTTTCACATTACCTTTTTCTTCTAAGAAACATAAGCATAATTGGTAAAACTGCTATGAAGTTTTTATGGAATGGTTAATTATTGTGCTTGAATGGCCTGTCTCCACAAGTCGCGTAGACTGCAGCACAATTTCCATTCGACAGGTGTTTTGTTGATCAGATGCCTTTTTTCTTTCAGTCCACATATCGCGTACCAGTCGTTGTCAGGTCATCACCAGAATGAGTCGCCAGAGACTGTGGATCGGAAAATGGTTTGTGATCTTACAATAAGGGTTTATTTAAAGGCATCGGTTAATTTGCAGTTCATATGATTTTGTGACCTTGGTAAGGGAAACAAAATTCACACATCTTGTGCTTTATATTGAATTTCAAATAGACGTGTATAGCTATTATAAGAATGGCTTCGTTGCCGATTTGGACTCTCTAGATCAATCCCGCCGAAGGATGATTGCTGATTGCACTGATCTATACAACTAACTGAGAGACAGGCGAAACCTACGACCCGCATGGTCTGCTGGTGAACGCGTTAGTCCCCAGAAAGGACAATAGCGCGTTCGTTCTCCACCGCAGACACCTGCGATCCGGAGTTTTGCAAATATCTCAGTATCGTTGTTGTTATTATTAAATATTAACGATTTATTCCTTGCATTTGCATTCTTCTTCAATTATGTACTACAAGAATGATTATTAATAAAGTACAGAGAAGAAAACCTTTGGCGGCGATCTATTTCTTAGGGGTATGCCATGCCTCCGATTTCATTCGTAGAATCTTAGAGAAGACTGACTGTATGTTTGGCATACACAATTACTTTTGGGGTCCTAGCCTCTCAGGAAAGTGTACCACTAATTTTTCGACACCGGAGGGATGGAGGTGCTTAGTTTAGCAGGGAGGGAGCGTCCAACCAATGGTGTGTGTATTAAAGGGTACTTATAATAACTACTTTACAATCTCCCACTTATAAATGTATTACCGAACAGCTCACAGTTCATTCCTTTTGGTTGTCAACAGAATAGTGAATTATTGATTAATGCCGAGGTTAGTAGAAACTCGACTCTCTGTATAAATGAATGCTGCTCTAATCCTTTACAAGCCTTTTGCTATCCGTAGGTTACTTTATGACTGACTACGTAATGGAAAACAACGTCCAATTTCAGGTGGGTTTGTTTTCAGTCGTCTGATTGACACTTCCTATGATTCGTTCCTTTTGTGTCTTACCACTTCACTCCAACCGCAAATGAATATAGCATTCATTGGACCAATTAAAGATCGCTACTCCCCGGAAAGGACAATAGCGCGTTTGTTCCCCATCACATGCACCTGTGGTCCGGAGTTTTGCAAACATCTCAGCATCATTGAAGGTATATTTCGCAATATATCCTGCAATTAAAAAAGAGTAGGCAGTAAATAATAAGTTGAAATTGTGATTATAACTACAGCCTCGGCTTAACTAGGTTCGTTGCCGATTTGGGCCCCCAGATCAATCCCGCTGACGGGTGATTGTTGATCCACATTGAAGCTTCGGGACTTACAAAAGCAAAATGATTGCACCGCTCCGACGCCCACACGGAACAGCTACAGCTTCTGGAAAAGTAATGGAGGAAATCATTCACGATTACCTCCGATCTCTCAGTAACCACTCGATCCTTTACTCATGTGAAATGAAAGAGGATGGGTACGTCGTACCGCCGATTTCCCCTTCCGAAATCCGACAAGCTGTCGAACAACACCAGGTATGGAAAAGGTAAGATCTGAAAACCTGAAGAATTTTCCGTAGTTCTTATAAGCAAACTGGCTCGACTTATCACACGTAACCTTTCTGAATGCAAGGCTCTACTCAGTGGAGGACCAGTAAGACCGTGCTATTGTTCAAGAAGGTACGATATTGATATATATGACCTACACGATATTGGTAACTATCGCCCAATCTGCTTACTGTCTTCCGTCTACAAACTTCTCACTCGAGTAATCCTAAACACAATGACAGAACACTGGACGAAGGACAAGCATGTGAGCAAGCAGGGTTCCGAAAAGGATTCATTACAATGGACCACATCCACACGATAACAAGGTACATTGAAGTATCGTGAGAGGACAAAAGACCGCCTTCTCCCACTTTCATCGATTTAAAGAAGGCTTTTGACTCAGTTGACATAGAAGCTCCGGGTATTTAGGGAGCCCGTACTCAGTTTATCTATCGTGAGATGTATGAATACTTCACAACCAAGATATCACCATTCTGCAAAGATATCAACATCGAAATCAAAAGAGGGGACTAGGCAAGGCGATATCTTCTCCCCAAAATTACTTACCGCCACCCTCGAGAACGTCATTCGAATATTGGAATGTATCAACACGAAAGTGAAGGTCGTTGGTTGGCAATCATGCCATCTTCGCTTTGCTGAAGAGATCGTTCTTACAACACCTAACATTAAACAGGCAGACCGAATGCTTCCCGACTTTGATAAAGCCTTTGGAAAAATTGGTCTTCGACCAGATCTCACAGAAACGATGTTCATTAGGAATGGATTAGTTACGAATGCGCCATTCACGCTCAACAGTATAAACATCTCCGAATGCTCCAGTTGCGCTCATCTAGGTTGGGAAATCAACATAATGAACGAGTTGGCTCTAGAATTGAACAGGAGGAAACCAGCGGCTTGGGAAGCTTTCAAGAGCGTAGATGGTGTAGCAAGGAGATCAGAACACCCGATTCCGTGTCCATATTTAAGATTTCACGATTATTCCAGCCTTAATATGTGCGTCAGAAGCCTGGTCGCTGCGTAGACAGGATTGAGAATAACTCAACGTTATTGAATGTGCAGCCGAAGGGACTATGCTAAGAGTACCCCGTGTCACACAAGTGTGAGAAGGGATCCACAGCTGCAACCTGCTTCATGGATTAAAAATCAAAGATACCGTTCTGTACGCCAAACAGCCGGAGATGAGCTGGGCCAGACACGTAATGCGTATGAATGACGATCAATGGTCAAGAGCCGTTAGCGACTGGATTCTTTGGATTATCAAGCGTACTGCAGGAAGACCACCGATCCGATGGTCAGAATTCTTCACAAGAAGCCTGGAAAAAAGGAATGATGCTCAACCGATCTCCAGGGCAAACAGAACCCAGTGGGCTACTCTTGCACGCGACAGAGAAAAATGGAAGATTTGCTGGCGTCCGCTCGAGTCAATCGACGATCAACGGAACTACAAGTGAGGTGATACTCTGCCATGAAAAGATAGTAACAATCAGCAAATAAAATAATTTCTATGATTTAGACTATAGGCTCTGATTAACTGGGTTAAATGCCGATTTGTGCTCCTCACATCAATCCCGTTGACGGGTGATTGATGATGGCATCGTTCCTGCACGCTTGGCAAGGGATCAAGAAGACCGTACTCGAACTCATGCAATCACTGTCTCTACTGTTAGGACATATTACGCAATTCTGTGCCGTAAATAGGTCATACAAACTAGCTGAACACGTAGAGTGTTCAGTGGTAGCTCAATCACTGATACTGATTTCTTCAGATTAAGCCTTTTTAAGCAATGTTTGTCGAGAATAAGGTCCCGCTTATCCTGCCTCCATTTTCAGCATAATAAGCAAGGCCACAAAACATTGTTTAAATGTGGCGAGTGTAGAGATGTCGATGACAGTCATTGAATTATGACAGAACACTCTATGGCGCCAACTAGCTTCTAACCGTTTTTATCATCGCCTATCCACAATGCGAAATTGCTGTATTTGCTCTGATGGTAGAGATGGTGATTGCATGAGTTCGGAAACGGTTTCTCTGGTCTCTTGCAAAGCGTGCAGGAGCGTTGCCATCAGCAATCACCCGTAAGCGGGATCGATGTGGAGAGCACAAATCGGCATTGAACCCAATTAAGCAGAGCCTGCATTCGAAATCACAATGTTAACTTTTATTTGCTGCCTACTATAATTTTTTTGCACGGTATCACCCCACCTATATCACCTGTAGTCCCGCTGATCGTTGATTGACTCGAGCGGGCGACAGTAAATCTTCAATTTTTCCCTGTTGCTGTTTCCCTGTTTCTCTGATCTCTGGTGAAGCGTATGGAAACGAACACATTTGCAAAACCGGTACATCGTTCCGCATCTGTGTAAAAAGACATTCAGTCGTTAAACATTGAGTTATAAACCAAATACTCCCCTAGGCGCGCAGAGGACACAGAGACAGAATGGAGAAGATTTTGAAGCGGAAGTCACCGTCCTCGCAAAAGAATGTAAAACTAAAGCGCTTGAAACTCTCAAAGCACTCTGGATTAATTCTAAGAATCCAAAAACGAACTGCAGGAGAAATCCCTTGTTATCAGACAAGATCCCACACAACATCTGAGGGTGACATATTAACGTGGGAGCGGCCCGTTACCCTTCCATGTGAGCTCTTCACATTTGGCCTCCATTTGGAGTCTCAGTAGAAGACTCACATAGAGCGGAAAGTGTGTGAGGAAGCAAATAATATGTAAGAACAACCACGCGTGTGTTAATCAAGAAAACATCAAGTTACTCACGTTTTCGTGCTTTAAAAGCATTCCAGTTACTGTTCGAAACCAGCTGCAGAGTCCTATGTGGGTGAGGAAAGTGCTAGGGCCCTCCTCTCATGCTTCACACACAAAAGGAGTGCTTGTGAGAAATCTGTTTTGAATAGCCAACATTGTATGTTCAGGAAGAGGTCAGAAAAAAGAGTCCCTGAAATCGTGGCTGTGAAACGCTAGCTGTCCGGGATAAGTCGACGGGAAAAACAAATCCACCAAACGACAAATCTACCGAAAACGAGGTCCCTTCCAACCTCTCCTTTATCTCTAACAAAGTAAAAATGGCTATAAAGCGATGTTTAAAAAGCTTATTCTATAGAAATCGGTAGCAGTGATTGGAGTACAAAAAAGCACTCCAAAATGTCAACTAGTTCATAACTGCTTGTATGACCGTCTGTGTATAACACAAAATTGCATTACTTCTTCACCCAACAGTAGAGAAGATGACTGCAGAAGTTCCGACACGATGTGTCTGATCTCTTATGAAGCGGGTGAAACTATTAGAATTTACAATTATTTTTCAAGAAAAAACAAACCTATTTATTCCATGAATATGGAGTACTGATTCTCCTGACGGTTCTTGCTCTTGCTACCCATCGAGGGCCGTGTCTTGAACGGCGATGCTACTGAACAAGAGGGGTTTTGTCCAGTAGGACATCAAAAGCTCTAGAATGAAAACGATGTTCAGAAAGCTATATTTA
Source organism: Angiostrongylus costaricensis (assembly GCA_900624975.1). NCBI lineage: Eukaryota > Metazoa > Nematoda > Chromadorea > Rhabditida > Metastrongylidae > Angiostrongylus > Angiostrongylus costaricensis. Next base: position 103,476 of record UYYA01003925.1, read on the forward strand.
TTTTCCAAAGGAGTACGGAATCAGTTTAGTTTCAATGTTTGTAACGTTCTTAACTCTGCAATTATCTCCCTTATCATAGAAGAGAAATCGCATGATCGTTAATGTCAAGAAATCCATTAAAAAATGCACTCTTAACACTTCAGTCACACGTCATCAAGGATGACCAAGCTATCCTCTCGGAATACCTTTATTACTTCAGACTGAGCACCCACAGATTAGAAGCAGCGGTTGGCCCAACATACAGGAGTCACACCAAATTTTTAAATCGATATTCCAAGGATAGTTGTTCTATGAATACTTGGTGGTGATCAGTTGCCATCTATAAGAGCCCGATTGTCACATTTCCTGTGTATTCTGACATTACCTACGGCAAGTGAATGTCTCAGAAATCTCTCTTCTTCGTATACTACTTTCATCTGCAATTTTCATGTTTTTATCTATTACACAAAAGTAGAAATTACTTCTTAAGTTATCCATACGAAAGAAATGGATGTGCTCATTAAGGCAACCAGTGAGAAAGAGAAAACAAGTAATAATCAATAGTAACAGATATTACGCTATTCTCGACTAGATGAAGTACCTCAGAACAGCAACTACACTACAGTCCACTAATGTAAAGGAAAACCGGTAATTCAAGACGCAATCGCTTACAAAGTAAAATCTTTGAATGTATCGTAACTGTCATGGAATTGGAGCAACGAACATACGTTAAAGTGACAGAGAACGGTTAACACTAGCCTAGATGTCAAAGTAGAAATGAAGAAAACAATAACAATAATATTGCAACAGCACCCGAATTTGTCAAACCGTGACTAAAGAACACAACCTCATTCTTGGTCGTAGAACACTTTACAGTAATGCAGAATTAAGTCAAACATTTCGAAAATGGTTAGGCTGATTTCTACCCAATTCCATTCTAAGCACGGTCGTTCCCGATGGAGTGACCTCGGTGGTAAGCACAGACGAGGAACCACCGTCAGAATATGCCGAGTCATCGCTAAGCTTCGACGAGGGCGGTCTGGCTGAGGCAAATAATTGGCGTACGGCTTGCTGACTTAAGCGATCCGGTGGCGGTGGCGGTGAGAAGTCCGGCGGAGGTCGATGGTAATGGTAGCGGAATACTTGGGGCTGATAGACAGAATCCACATCTCCACCACAACTACGAATCAGAGTCTGATCGTGTGGCGGACAATGCACAGCTACGTTCGGATGCGGATAGGCCAGCTTTCGAGGTATCATGTGACCAGGTACCATCTCACCGTAGGCGATCGTCGCGTAGTCGTACGTGCCTGAAATCATAGGAACGATCGTTATTGAGTATAAATATTCCAAATGGAACAAAAGTGCACAGACTTCAGCTTTTGCGTTGCTGTGTGGAATTTCGACCCTCACTAGTGTGATGACTGTGAACAGTTCGTGTAAAATTTTACAAGTGAAGCATTAAACACCCTAATAAAGCAAGATTTAAAAGAAATTGTACGAAGGGTGGGCAAATAACATTGCGCCAACGAAAAAACAATGGCGGCAATTGTCTTCATCGACTTTATAAATTCAATCACAGAACACCCTACAAATTGAATAAGGAAAAAGCAGAAGGTCGTTATCTCTTTAGCAAATAAAAACAACAGATTCTACAAGTTCATCTACTGGCTTCAAACAAATCGGACGAATTCAGAACACAATTTGTTATTAAAGCTGCTCTGCACTTTTCTGCCCACTGAAAACAAGCAGTTCCTAAAGCGTACTCTGATAAGAGGTGAAAATTGGACCCTATGTGATAAGCGACGATGTTCAACATCCACGACGATGCTGAGATATTTGCAAAACTTGGACCCCGAGGCGGGATCGAACCACTAATACACTACCGAGTGCCCGGGCATTGCACACTGCACCACGAAGTCCCTTAAGCACTTTCCGAAGCTAAATGTGCACGAAGAAAGGTTGTGATGAATTCTTCATCGCGTATAGATGGAACCATCTGTTATAACTTCTAGAATTCTGGAGTAACCATCACAGTAAAGAAGTATGCAGCAGAAAATGCACAGTGGTACTCAAAACTGACCAACAAAAAAGGGCTAATACCCTTGTATCAGAATGATAAAGCATACGTCGAACAAGTTATACTGTAGAAGTTATGGTTAAAGGACCATTCTTTATCCATCAAACTGATCAAACATCTCGTTAACCGATAACTACATTCTCAAAAACATCAGCGCCTGCATCGAAAAGTCTTCAATAATGAAGCCGCGAAATATAGTGCCTTCGAAACAACCGATTCCCAGAGCTTCTGAATTCTAGTCTGTCTGAAGAAAAAAATGTTTGTTGTTGAAAAAGTATGAATTATAACTGCCGCCATATTGATTAATAAAGCTACTCTGATCCGAATTATAGCATTTCAAATTTTCTGGTCAAAATCCGCCATTACTTTCGAATCAGCCCCATATATAAGCAGTTCTTCTAGGATTCAAAGTTTAGAACAGACGTCGACCTTGAACAAGCTATCCATTTCCAGCACAGTTCTCCCGAAATAGCTTTCGATGATTTCATCATTACCTTTCACATCGTACAATAGGAAGTGAATGAACGAAAAACAAGCTTCGAACAAAGCATAGACAAGTCAACTAAACCTACCGTTAGCTTGCGGATGACACTGATAGTGGTGAATGAGAGGCTGTTGAAAGTAGCCCGAGTTCAATGACGAATTTAGACCACGAGGTGAAGTACGCAGCTTCTCTGAGGCTGGGTACTGCAAAACATCTCTTAATAACTCAAAAGTACGACTTTCTATAAACCTCGGCAAAATCGTCAATATAAAGGGTAAAAAGTAAAGCTCTCGGCGTTGATCAATCACTGAGGGAAGCAAAATATATTCGACTTCACTGAGTAACGTTGGAGCTGATTGAATGCATATCTGGCCTTTACGATGACTCGCGGTGGCTGACCGATGTATCGAGCCAGTGATGCTATCCTCCCAGAAAAGTTTGGTACCAATTTCACCACCCCGGAGAGATGGAGCGTTTGGTGGGCTATGGGCGCGGAGATCGACTCCACGTGTGTGTCGCAGTGGCGTCTCCAACCACTACGCCAGACGCGCCCTTACAATCGATATATCTGTAAATATGTTCTTACAATCTGCGCTTTTTAGCCGACGCAAAGTTGGTATAGATGTTCCTATTGCTGCTGTTGTTGTTATTGTTGTAACGATGGCTGACGCTTCAGCGACTTCGCCTTCCTCAGAGCCTTGCCAATGGACCACCTGTGTGCTGTTCACGAGTGATGATAAGTGATACGTACAGTTCAACGGCAATGCTCTCAGGAAGGCGAAGTCGCCGAAACGTCGGTTATTGTTACAACAACAACAACAACGACAACAACAACAACAACAACAACAACAACAACAACAACATCTATAACAACCTCACGTCGGCTAAAAATAGCAGTTCGTAAGAACATATTTGCAGATATACTGCAAAACAATTGACATTTCTACATACTTCCTGGAGTTCACCGTTCCACTGACGCTTAGAGCTAATGTTACCAAAATACCTTATAGACTTAACTCTTTTATTTACTGCCTTTTTCTTCTTAATGGCAGGGTATGTTGTGAAATATAACTCGTATGAAGTGACTGGGTGACCCGGATGGTGTAGTGGTGAAGTGCGCTGCTCCCCGGTAAGGACAAGAGCGCGTGTTCGTTCCCCACTGCATACACCTGTGGTCCGGAGTTTTGCAAATATCTCAGCACTTCATACGAGTTATACCTTATAGAGCTCAAAGTCAAGCCATTTTCAGAAACCCACAACGGATTCACTGCCAGTTCCACTTTTGTCAGATGGCGAAATTGCCTCTCTGTTTTCTTTATGATGGTCTTTCGAAGCACTATGAGAATTTGCTACAAAACATGAAAAAGCCGGATGTCTGGCGCACCATCGAGACATATCGTGACGCATCTGTAAAGGGAAAAATCAGTCCATGCAAAGTTCCATATGGCGAATTAAATTGGAAGTACATATTTTTTCGTACCTTATCGAAAAAGACGACATGGAAGAGGAATATGAAGAGTCCTTGGAGTGAGTTAGCGATGGTGAAAGCGTAAGCCATCACTATTGAATGACCGTCATCGATCCATAAGAGCCCACATGTCCAAGTAACACCCAGGAGACAAACCAGTCCCATAGATCCTTTCACCCACGTCCTTAATGATATAATATGCTCTGATAAAATATGATTTTTTTTACTTTTCTCGACGCGCCTACCTAATAGCTCCTCCGTGGTCCGACGCATGCCTACACGGAATGTACTTGGAATGCCTGTACACGACGCACATTGTCATAAAGAGGAATATCGTGTTCACGATGAGAATGACTGCCGCTGGTACTACGAAGAACAGAATGAAGAGGTTGTCAGTGCGTAGCCTGCACGGATTGAACATTTTATTTAAACGATTCATTCTGAGGAAAAGAACAGGAGTGCAAAACACAAGCTATTGACCCAAGACAAGAAACGTTAATCTCTTGCTGCATCGGATTTTCAGCAAACTGAGGTATTGGCTACTTACCAGCAGTGATAGCGAGTACCAAAACCACCTCGGTCGTACAACGCAGCCGCTCCAGTAATAACTGCAGGAAGCCCATAACCGATGAAGAAAAATGTCCTTCGGCGTCGGGCAGTTGGGAAGATCTACAAGTAGCTCACAATTAGAAAAAATTGGAATATTTGAGAATGATGGATGTTAAATGAGATACTCCAAAAAAGCTGTTACGACTATTCTTAGATGAACTGGTGTATGGAACTGATAAAAGAAAAAGGGAAAACAACCTCGACTAGCATCTGATAAAGTTGGTAACCCTCCAGTAACATCCAGGTCAAAGCCGACAGAAAGAAGTACAGAAGACAGCCAGCAATCACACTACATTCGAACTAAAACGGGTTTGAGCAATGAAGTATCGCATTCTAATCAGAAACCTCCAGTTGCTTCAATAAGAAGAAAGGTTAGAAATACCTTTTCCTCTGTTCTCCAAATTCCCAATAAAAACACCAACTCTGCAACTCCTAACGAAACACAAAGATTTTTATGTATGAAAACTCTGAAATACTATGAAGTAAATACTGGAAAAATTGTTAGTTACCGCAGCAATGAAAGGTCATAAACAAAATAAATTAATGCAAAAATAAAATAAATAAAAATAAAAATACAAAAAATGAAATCGATTGATGAACGGCACACCTGTCTCCTCCTCCTTTGACAAAGACGACGAAACAAAGGAATGTGATTGCAAGGCAAATGATTGACAAACCACAGCCGCCATATGTGAGGATTGTTAGAAGACGATTATCTGTGGTGGAAATCTGAAAACGAACCTACTATCTGAAAGAAAAGTGAACGGTGGAAAATCCCAAGCATGACGAGATCCATGAATGTAATCAAAATCGGCATGGCCTCACCTCACGACCGACAAGGTCCATTAGAACGGCATAATGAGTCATGTGGTTACAATTGCATATAGTATGCGTAGAATTATGAGATTGTAGAGAACAGCCTGACGAGGACCACTAGAATGGAAGATTTTTAAGCGATTTCCCAGTAAATCTTTAAGATCTCCTTTATTTAATGAAAGGATTATAGTACGATTTTAATGGTGACCAGTGAAGATGAAGAACAAGCTACTGAATCATCTACCTTGAAGTTTTCGGCATCCCACCAAGAACATTCAGGTGACGTCATTCGACGTAAGGCTTCCGGATGATGGTGAAACGTTATGATCACCTGGAACATAAAAAGGTTCTTCTTGTTATGGAAACAGCAACTCCTTCACTAAACATCTTAAATGGAAAAAACATTATTAAAGACCTGTATAATTGGAGGTAGGACTCTTACCGGCTTCGGAAGTACTGGAAATCTGACCGATTTCCCATCAAGAACGATAGAAGCTGCAACTACCCGCGAAATGACTCGTCGACGTCGTTCGCCACCAGTCGGTAGCTGTTCAGAAGCAGGAAGTTTCTGCACTGGCGGTTGCATTTGTTCCCCAATGTTCGCAAACGAGGCGTAGTACACTCGAGAGCGATCTAGAAGTGCTTCAGAATCTCGGACAGAACTAAGAAAGTAGCTATAAAAGACGTGTAAAGACAGTTTTACTGGATAACACTTAAAGGACAAAGGAAAAAAGGAATTCATCCATAACTGGTTATCTAAAATCCGCCTCTGTTTTCACAGTTAGACATCTACTAGTCAACGCTATACTACAAAAATACATGCATGCTCACAGTCACAAAAACACTTAGCCGACGGTGACGCACCCATTCCAGTGATTTCCATGGCTTCTTTCGGAATATCGACGCTGTCCACATTATTTTCACCAGCCCACAGCGCCATTGACGGGAAAAGGAAATAACTGGACTGCTGTGCAGAGGTCTGCAAAGAAAATTGTGGTGAAGAATTTTCGTTTGCAAATGGATAAAAAAACAAGAACTGTAATCCAGCCCGACACAACTGCAAATTACGTCTAGCAAAAAGATAACGAGGTGATATGGATCAATCATAGTTCGGACGAAAGTAGTTGCTTACCCGGATGCTTTCGCTCATTTCAGTCATCACGAGTGGTTGAACGTAGTTCTCAGACGAGTGAATCGTAACTGATGAAGACGTCATTGCTCGTTCGACACATGCCAGAAGCCTCGTGGCAAATACTTGACGTTTGGTGAGAGGCCAGTTCTGCCAGATTTCCTTTGCACGAAGGGTATTGTGCACTACATTCACGATAAGCTGAAATACGGTGGTCTTAGGAGCAAACATCGAAAAAACCCTCTCATTTTTCGAATTAGTTTGTAGAGTTAGTACCACTTTTTTAGATCACAAGAAAACTGTGGTTCAGCAATAAGTCAGATTCAGACTAGGTGGTTTTGAACGATTCGTCCCAACGGTTTACCACCTCATTGTGGCTGGGGTTGTTCATGGGTATCGGACTGCGATGTAGAGCAGAGCACTCATCCCCTGCCAGGGTCTCCCAAGCTTAGGAGTTCGGCGCTTCCATCAGGAAGCCTAGCTAAGAGTAAATCAATACCAGGATCCACCATCATCTTGGTATCAAAGTCGCGCGGTGGCAAATCTCCCTCTGATCCACAAGGACTAGGACTGCCTGTGGTGGTGAAGAACTGGGCCGACTTTGGCCAGGCTGACCTCGGGATTCCAAGAAACTACAATGGCTTAACCAGCAAATCTCCGAAAAATGGATCCACTGGGATCCACACAACCAGTGAGGGACATTGAAGCATCATGTATGAAGTAAATTTTGGACGATAAATGCTGGACTATACCTGGTTCACCAACTTCTGACTATTTTTTGCCCAAGGCTCTCTATCCATTATGTCCTGAATGATATCAAGGATATCAAGTAATTTTGGTAGATCTCCTGCTACCATTGGACGCCGTGTATCCGATGTCATCGCACGCAAAAGCTGAACAAAGAACTTGTGATTGGATCAATAACAGCTAAGATAGTCTTTGAAATGCAAGCCACCTCTGGAATTCCACTAGAATCCTGATCTTTGATAGTTTCTTCAAGTGCATCGTGTCTTTGAGTTGTCCAATCACTTTGACATCCCATGGTGTTCGGCTCAGATTCTGACCAAAAACCTTCTGAAGTACATCGCCAAGAAGAAGTGCCTGAAAATTCAGGTATAACATGAATAGTATGGATTATTATTAGTGAGGTTAGCTTCGAAAAAGTAACAGCGATTTTAGTTTGAAAGTACTCGAAAAGGATAAAGAATAAAGGATAAAGCTCTCGGTGTTGATCAATCCGAAGCATGGGCTATGCATTCGATTACATTAAGTATCGTTGGAGACGACTGAACGCGTATTTGTCCTTTACAATGACACGCGGTGGCCTACGATGTGTCGAACAAGTGCTGCTATTCTCTCAGATAAGTCTTGTGCCAATTTGCCAACCCCGTGGGCGGGAGGCTTGGTGAGTCACTGGAGCGGGGATCGATCTCATGTATGTTGCAGGGCGCCTCCGACCAAATTTTTACATGTGCTTTTCATTTATGGGAAAAATGGCCTGCATCAGTGAAGTTTTTTAAACTATCAAGAGAAAGTTCACTTATGAAGGCTAGTGTACAACCAGTGTGTGCTTTAACATTCCACTTCAAATAAAGTGCGGAAACGAAAACAAAAAAATACCTCTTGTGCCCTCAGGGCATGGCCTGTTTACTGTTGTTTCAGCGACGGTAACTGGCCACTCGATTCCCCGTCTTGAAGTTGCTGCACAAGTTATTGTTGTTGACTTGGCGCTAGTACTGGAATCACAACACCTAGCTCGAAGTGAATGGTAGTCATCGGTTGGAATAAGATATAAGTGCTCACGCTCTCTTAACATCATCATGAACTTCTGCGAACGTCGTCCACGACGAGGTCAAGGCTGTTGTCGTTGTTGTGGTGGTGGTGGTAGTGGTGGTAGTTACTGGAGGTGTACAATATGAGAAGATCGTTGAGAAAGATCACAAGTCACAGCATTCCACTACGACTTACATTTACGCAGACAAGCTTAGGAGCGACTGACGACGTTCGTTGAGGTGTGATTTCTACGGCCGAATGAAAAAACGAAGGCTTTAACTTAAGGTCTCAAAAAGTTACAATTACGCTCAGCTGCATTTTTTTTCTAGCAAGGTTTTCGCAATGCTTAGCAATTAAGGAGAAATCAATCACAAATGTGGAAGACCATGAACTAAACCGTTAACAGAAAAAGCACGAATCACCTTCTATGAGGCAAAAGATCTAAACAATGACGTCATCTTTTAGCGAATTCACGCCGAAAAGAACTTAAGGCCGCTCTTTCTCGTAGGCGTAAATGTCAAACTATCACAAATCCACAAAACAAAACGCATTTTACCCCCAGTTACACAAGCATATGTGACGTCGAGATACTTCTTGATGCCCGGGCATGGATCGTGGACGAAGAAGTCGTTGTTGACCACAAAACGACATTGACGACGACCAGAACAGCTGAAACACACCATCACGATGAGGAACACGCTCACGACAAACGAGCTTTCGAACTCTGCAGCGGTCGGATTCCATCACCCATTATAACTACAACACAACGATCATCACCGAACAACACAAGCCACTCAAACACCATCGTCTGAAGCAGTCACGCGGACATAAATCACCTCGTATGCAATGAAAAGTCGCTTCGAGGTATTTACTGGTTTCGGGACACGGGTCATCAAACATGAACGCGTCGACCATGAATTTGCATCGACGTAACCCCTCGCATCTGAACAAATCCATAACTTGAGAGTTTATTTTATGGGAACGCCTATGCGGTGTTTCACCTCTAACATTTTCATGGACAACACGCTCCCCAACTGTTTACGCCCTCCACTGCGGCTGCAAGATGGACCCGGATGTCGATTCGCGATGTATGGTAGCAGTTCATTTCCACTACACAGTCAGGTTCTTACAGGTTTAACAGCTTGACATTTCACGCCGATGTTCAGTTAGGACTAAATTTAGATCATGTTGGAGCCTAGGGAGCCTTCCGTGGCTAATTGGTTACTTTCTCACCAAAAACACTAAAACGAAAGTGCTTTGCATCATGACTGTCGTGCTATTCTTGTACATTCTACAAAACTGATGCATGACGAGACCAACTGAAATTACAGAATAATTGCTAACCGTCGTAATGAGTTCTTACATACAGTTAATGTCACTCAACAAGGGAGTCTCCAGTTGTTCGTAAATGAACCAACCATTTACCTTTGTTCACCTTTACCTAGCAGTAAGTTCCCTGTCATGCATTTCTGTTTGACGAATTCCAAAATTCAGTATTCATCGAATGCATGCATGCAGACTTGTGTCATGATTTATTGCGGTCTCAGCAGTGCGTATTCGAAGTCACGGGTCTCCCGAACCCTGAGAGGGATCTTGACTGATGGGGTCAGTGAGGCGACAGGGCCAGCGCGTAAATCCTTCTCTAGTCTTTTCAAGCATCGCCGCCAAAAGAATGGATGGAAATGGCGCATGCCTCACTAAACACGGCCATCAGGCGCCCACCTCGTACTAGTCATCTAGTCAATACGTAAACCATCAAAAACAGCTGGTTGTTTTCTGATGAATAATAGCAAGAAAATCGATTTCATTCAAAGAGGTTGCGATTTCAGAACAATGATGGGCAAATTTCCAGAAAAAATAGTCTGCTTTGGTTGTAGGAATTGAGAACAGTGAGTGCAAATGTCCGGCCATCAACAGTGTTCCAACGAGAACAAACCAGTGGCATTCTGGAGTTTTATTTTCAAAAGGATAGTACTCAATGTAGCATTCATTTCAAATATGAATCCTTCCATTTGCTGAATTTTTGCGCTACCGTTGTAAAAAGACCTAACCAATCCCTTCATTTTTCGCTTAGCCACGAAATCCGATGTTGGGTTTGGGCTGGTTAGTTGTTCCCAATGCACTTAGCCTGCCTATCTGTCAAGCCACCTGGTGGCTAATTTCGAAATGTTTGCCATTCAGACCAAAGCCATACTGTAGAATGTCAATATAGACAAATGTTCTCTAGAATTTTTCTTAACCGTTTGTTGCTAAGTGGTGAAAGAACTCCATAAATGTTATAGAAACCGTGAATAGAGAAATCCGTAAGTGAGGCCGTTACACAAAACAAAATCCTATTGTTTGATTTTGATGTTTATTCTATGCCATCGCTATTTCTACTTCATTACTACCGTATTGTTGTCCATAATAGACGACGATTAATCTGCGTACAATATGAACGACCTTCAACTATTGGTTACATTGACCTCATCAGTAGACATTTGACGGTTCTAGAAACACAACGGAGGATCGGGATCGCTTACAAGGCGGCATAGCTTCATCGGAATCTTTTCAACCTCATTATTACGGTGGTGTGTCTTTGAGACAAGAAAAAATTTTTGTCCTGGGGCAATTGTGATTTTACTCCATACGAGAAAAGGCCCACAGTTTTCTATTTTGCGCTTTCATCATTTTATGTCCATCTTTTTGTTTCGCTTCAAACATCCTTTCATTTTAGTACGATGAAGGTTCTTTTTAATGGACGCTAATTACATTAAACAAAGTAGATAAAACAAGATGACAAACGATTCAGTTCGTTTCGAAACGAAAGGATAAGCGACCCGAGCTGTACAATGCATAACCACGAGGCTTAAAGCAAATCGCACTACCGTACCACTTAGTACAAAGTCTCCACTAAAGATACGCGGTAGGTTCCCCTCAGCTTTCATGTTGGTAAAGAGAAGAATCCTCAAATTCTCCTCAATTTTCTATCAAATTTTAATTATGATTTACCGGAGGAAGTGTGCTTCTTCACTTAAGTGCATTAGTGGCTGCGGTCGCCGTCTTCAGGATAGCGTTCCTTATGTTAATTGCTAAGTTGACTGAGCTAATGCGCGAACCAATTAACGACAGATATGGTGAGCAAAAAAGGACAGACCCAGAAAAAATTGCACGTTGTGTGAGCAGTCATGTGTACAGAACAACGAACAGACGGTTTGACAAATGACCGAATCCAGGTGGTCCCTAGACGGTTCGGGTCACGGACGCGCGAACGCGAAGTCCTAAGCGCGGAAATCCACTAACACCGTTCGCTGAGTTCAGTGTGTTGATGAAATTAAATTAAAACTAGTCTCAACATCAAGAGTCGAATTCCTTTTAAAGTGACCCCTAGGATAGTGAAGTCGTCTTAGGCGCTGCAATTTCGGAATTTCATGACGTACTTCAGAAAATACTGCACATTGCTTGCTGAAAAGATGCCATCCGTCTTTTCAGCTGCAACACAAAAGCAGACAGAAAAAAGCATTCCCTACTACGATGGAAGGAGACTGAAACCGTTGCACAAGAAATGTCAGATAGCTATTGTTCTTTCTTAGCGCTATTTTCAAAGAACTGAAGACAAAGACATTAAGATAATCTGACTACAACTACGATGTGAGGCAGAACTAAGAGTTACGAGGGCGACCCCTTTAAAAAATTCGTGAAAGTTTCTAGTGTCAAACGTGTTAGCCGTGATTAACTCTATTAAAATTCACGAATTCGGCCGTAGCTATGACCAGTTCACCTTGCCGATCTTTTTTATTACCCTAACAATGATCGTAAAATGCCACTTTTTTCATGCTTTCCGATTTTTTTATGTGGTAGTGGATTTTCATCACACACAGACGAGGTATCATTCAGGTAGAAATTCTCCCTAATTACGCGCATTTACGAACAAGAGCAGAGCGATCCTCTCATGTACGAACTACTGCGTTGTTCTTCTGTAATTGTACGGTAGCAGACTAGCAGCAAAGAAAGCCCTTCTTGTTCACCTACAATGACAACACATAAACACAACGAAATTGGCACCCTGCTCAGCGTCTCGGATGACATTAGAGACGAACAACTTTGCACATCAATTCTAGAAAGAACATCCGACGACAAATTGTCGTCGAACATACCTCGACCGACCGAGCATTGTCTTCGTTGAATGCACTCATAATCAGGTCAATGCACCCGCTACTTTCATAACAAAGAATGCTACTGAAAGGAAAGACTCTTTTCTTTTTCGCTCGTCCACGGCAAAGCACACGGACCACTGGGCCAGAAGCTAATGCGACGGCGGAGCATTTAAATAAGTTGAAAATATCTGCAGTAAAGGCTAGAATTATGCTGCTATCATCACAATAACCATAATCGTTGAAATCATGCGCTTATCGCAATATATCATAGAACCTATACAGCTAACTTTAATATTAAGCGGGTAGAGAAGAAGCGACCAATATGACCCATAAGGTTATCATTACTTTTCTTATTGGAAACTGTTATATGTCTGACTAAGTCCGGTTGTCGATGACATATTACCCATAACTACTTTTCTATTGTTCTTAGCGAATTACAACGTAACCTTATTTAAACACTACGATTACCACAAACAAAATCAACTTCAAGGTGCTTTAGTTAGCCAATCAATCACAGCAATCCATTCATAACCTGCAAACGAGAATGTTCTCATATTGTGACCTTGTGTAGCCTTCAAATCAACCCTGAAATCATCAGATTCAATCATACTGACAATTTTGCCCGTCCACCAGCCGTACGCTGCGCGCCGCAATCAGCGCAAGTTGTCACCGTAAAAAAATTGAATAGAACCCTTTCGTTACATTCTCATGTTTATCGTTGCTGACCTGAAAAAGGTCACCACCCCATCTAAAATCAAGAGCTCAAGTTAACACTTCCATCCATTCTCCTGTATCTTTGATAAGTGTTCCAAATAAGCGAGAATGCTCCATTGTAATGGCTAATGGTGTAATTTGTATAAGAGGTTTGTTCGTTCGTTCTTCCTTCATATCGTGAACTCAGCGAAATTGTTTAGAAACCGTTTGGCCAAATCATGCATGAAGTGCGACGCTACGTGAAAAATTTCATTTGCTCGGATTGAAAGCTTATAGCATTTCAAGTCGAACCCTCACCAATGAATTTCCTTGTAATATCATGGCATAGTCAGAAAATAAAAGCGATTTGTCCCAATTCCACCGGAAATTCATAAACTGACAGAAGACAAAATGTATTATTTTGTAGGGAATTCATCTGATTAGTGTGCACATGTCGCAATCCTCTTAGTAAGAAGGCCGAAGCCGCTGAGAACAATGATGTGGGAGAGGAAATCTATAATCGTCCACGATTCTCAAAACCTCTCACCAGCTGAAACAAGGAGGAGTACGTACGTTTAGTTGTGCAGATCTGAAGAGCAAAATACAAGACAGGGTTTGTTTCAGATCCTAACTTAGATCAGCCACTGTATAAAACTAGTTGAAAAAGCCAGAAACGTGTTCCCCATCTTTCTTCGCAAGTTACTCATAACTGCGATAGAAAGGATGGAAAAGAGGAAGAACGAAATAACCGGCATATTTTCGTGACGAATCATCGTGGTGCATTGTCTTCATCGCTGTACAGTCGTAAACGGCGAACAGCTTATATCACGACGCTCAAGCACCCATAAAAGGGTTGGCCTTTCGTCGGCCAACAACATAAAGTTGCACTAGTGAGCTCTCAAGCCTCTATCAGCTTCATTATGCACAATCGTGGCGAAAACGAATGAGCTGAGCGAGCGTCCGCGTTAGGTGTTAAAATATTTATCGCCTACTGCTAGACACGGCGGACATTGTGAAAGCCATTTAGCACAGCGGAGCACATGAAATCTGACATGTCTTAAGCGATGATGGGTTTCCAGATGAAAATGCAGAAAAGCAGGAGAACCCCATGATACAGCTTACCTTTTTTGAAGTGCCGGCACGGTCTTCGGATTGTGGCATTGCGTCATTGGTACTACAACGTCGAGCTCTTCGTTTTCATAGCAAACCCGTGCCGAGTACCTTCCGTAGTTCGCCAGCGATATTGAGATCACCGTTCCGCGAGGGCACACCAACTCAGCCGTGCCTCCTTCGCATACTACGATCGAACCTGAACAATATTTTAATATTACTGAAAATCGCATTACGACTCAGTTTCTCCAAAAAGTGTAGTGTCCTTTGCGAAACTAATGCAATGTGATCCGTTTTAGAAGGATAAAAAAGGGTCTATCTCCACTATGGAGCGTTTTTCTAGTACATTTATCAAAACGTCAAAATGATTTCTCTTCATTTCGTAAAAGCCGCCGCCATTGGGAATCGCAATTTCGAGAAATTGACTATTGTGCAATGAAGAGCAGGAAATAACGGAGCTTTTCTTCGTAGATAACTTTGATTCCGATGTTCCGATTGTTGCAGTTCTTAGTCTTACACCCGAACGTCCCTATTGTGTCCTGGCCCCATTTCTTCTTGCAGGCAGCCGACCGGCTTGTTGACCAAGTGTGTTGCTGTTTGCACAAACGGCCAAACGCTCATCCGTCGTATCTTCTTCCGCTACTCGGCACGTAATGCAAAGCAATATAGCAGAACATTTTACCTAGTCAATAAGTGACCGTCTGTCGACGGCCGTCAATTCAGAGTGTTGGATTACACACCTGAAATTCTAGAGATCTTTCTTGCACACGTCGCTCAACAAATTGTGTTACCACTTCGTCACCTCTTGACATTCCTCAGGTATCCAGTGCCACCACAGCAGAAAGGTTCTTCCAAACCATGGGCACCTATCTATTCCGTTTACATTTAGATAACAATGTTCGGAAGTAAGGTTGCAGCATATGACAGTCGTCGGATATTAGACGAATGTGAAGGAAGCAAACATAATACCAGACAGGACGCACGCTCGTTCAGTGACATCGAGCTCAGCAAGCAAACAAACGATTCAGTTGCAATTGCTGAATACGATCTTAACTCTCTGACTACTGCGTTGTAAATGCTGGCTTACGACAGCATAACAAGCACACAAGTATATGTACGAATAAAACCAACCAACGAGCATATCCACCTAGTAATTCCACGCAAAAAATACATGGTCATACACATTGAGAGATGAATGATGCAGAAGAAACTTTGCTCCCAAACTTTTTATCAGTCGAGCTATCGCCATACCAGATGGCGGAAACCGTCAATCACTAGAAGAAAGTAAAAAGTAAGTACGTTTGCTCTTGTTTGCGGGAGCTCACCTTTGTCGGTACAGCACTAAGGATACCATATGCTCGTCTGTGGCACCCTCAAGTGAGCTTGAGTAGCTGAGTACAGATAATCTGCCCGTTAAACACGCTGCCACGACGGTTTTGATGCTGCCGCCCAGGACAAACTTGGCCCCATGCCCTGACTAGTTACCGTAGTGAAGTAAGAGACTGCTACAGTTTCTTATTACCAAAAAACCTACTGTTTAAAAAATTCTTAAGGTCTAAAATGAGTACAACAGAGTAATACAAAGACGTAGAAATCTCGCAGCTACTACCGGTTCCTCTTTTCCTGCAAAAATCCGTAGGAAAGAAGTCTGTTAGCATTCCATAAAGACAAAATGTGGTGGTTACTTTCTTGCTAGTCTGACCGACGTCGTGTGCCATTTACTGGCGCCGACTAAAAAAACATCAACGCAGCACCTCCGACATTTTGCGGACAGGTTTCAGCTATGAAATGAACCACCTAATTCATTGCAAATTATTGTAACACAGCTAAAAACCCGCCGAAATTCACATTTATGGATTGGTGCAATGTCGCTGAGAAATGATTACGGTCGTCGGCGTCACTTCATCATCACATCTATCTACAATGACTTAAGCGCACGCTCGTTACTGCTCAATAACTAGTCAAACCGAGCACCGACAATCACCGTCTAATTGCTTGCTGACATTGAAATACCCGACACAGGCACATCTTTTGAGTGCTTTATGCATGCGAACTAATTGGAGAGTCGTTTGCTTCAGGCGAATCGAAGTCGTTCTCTCGAACATACCGCCCCAATCACTACAATCTACTTCATTAACCTCCGATTCTTCAATTTTCGACTCTGTGAAAGAAACGAGTAGAACTAGGCACAAATCATTTGGCATCGCCATCAAACTGTTGAGATTATCGTGAGCAAAATATCAAGCAGAAGCATTTCTGAGGTGTACAAGAAGCGTGTTATTGGCGTGACAGTTACCGTGTGGCCAAGAGCACGTTATCTGACGGATCGGCGGTGATCTGCCTTCGCTCGGGCGCTCGCCAGATCTCAATCTCAGAGGCTCAGCATACGCAACGTATCCTACTGCTTATATGCGGGTGGCTTTTGACACTTGACGATCGTAAATCCATCTCGCTCACGTCAACTAGCTCATATTAGATCGCTGAAGAAAGGCACCGCACACCGCCTTGACGTCTTCGTATTGGAGTTGGCAGAGAGATAGCAAACGTGTCGAGAATTCAGATGAACTCAAAACATACCCACTAACGATGTTGCACTTTTTACGAGACTAACATTGAAAACATTAATCTCCAAACCGACTAGTTAGAATAGTAGAAACAAAAGTTTTGCCTAGGGTTTACAAACCATTGGTTCACTCATATCGAAAAACGGCAGAGATGGCTGTGGATAAAGTTCAAAGATCCAAATATAATGTATGAATAGTAGACCACTGTGAAATAAAGTGGAAATGACATATTTTGGTACACGATGAAAATCCACAATAGAAATCAAACCCTTCAGCATCTAGTTTCGAAACGAAGCAGGAATAAATACATAAGATTGAAACCCATCATTCCAAGCGTATTTTTCCTAAAGTTTTTGTTGCCCAGAAATGAAGGTTTTACTGAAATACAGAGCAGTCAACTGTTCTGTAACCACTCTGAAATGGGATTCATAGCGCCAATCAGCTAACCCAATGCCGAATGTGACCTCAAGTGGTAGACAGAAATCCCCAACAACAGATGTGTCTTTACGCAAGCAAAGACATTTCTTGCTCTGAACTAAGCAAATCAGGCAATCATAAGTGATGGCGTCATTTCACTAAAAAAAAAAAACTAAACAAAATCTATGAAACCGCATACTGTCTACCAACGGTTCACATTAAGTGATCTACTAAACGGCGTTCACATCAATGAGTTTTTGACGCGGAAAGGCAGTCTCGTCTGCACTACAGTGCAACGTTTGGATGACCCTCGATTGCGCAACGATGATATTTCGTCTTGCCTGCCAATAATCCTGCCCTAATCAGTAGATTAGGTAAACGACGAACCAAATTGGGAGTTACCCGATGCCGAGCAGAAATAATGGACAGAAATGTTGTACGTTTTTAGTAATCTTGACGAATCAAAGAAAAGATCAGAAGAGCAGCAACAACAAGAACTAAGCGACTAATTGGGTCAAGTGTGATTTATATCCACTCCAAAGTTTAAAGAGTACCAAACCAATACCATTCAACTGCGATGAGCAGAAGTGTGAAAACCTAGAACAAGTATTGTTTACATCATAACGAAGCATTTAGGAACCCCATGTCTGTCATATCAAAATTCCGCGCAGAACGAAGAAAATCGAAGACATCAAAATTATGATGGTCCAACAAAAAAAGAGTGATCTGTTACCAGAAATGCTTAATGAGACCAATGAATGGTCCGTCGCTGTTAAAGAATACCACTACGACTAAGGAATGACCATAAAATAATGAGCGATTCATAGGGAGAACAAATCACACATAATGAGTATCCGTGGCAAAATCGACCACGAATTATCCGGAAAACTCGAAAAGCGAGGTCGTTAACGGCATCTAAAGCGCATCATCATGCAACAGGTGCACACCACCACCATATCCATTTCGTATAGTTGCAGCATAAAAATTCTAATAAACTGCACCTGCCTTATGTTTGAGGTATCGAGGAAGTGTCGTTATGATCGGAAGTGATCGGAAGAGCTCGACACTGGTTAGCTGACTCAGCGACGCAGTTCTTCCCCAATTAAGAGCATTTCTTAGTGAGCACTAGCCCTCACAAAGCAGAGAAATATATTGAGCTACTCATGTGCTAGCATAACAGAATTCGAATGTGGACGTAAAATTTGGGAAAACTGGTACAAAAAGCGATGATTCCTACTCTAAAAACATCCTTTGTAAAAGGAAAAGTATGGTTTTTATGAACGCTTTTTCAACGTCTAACCTAACGAACAAGTCAATTTTTTTCATCCAAAGACATTGCTGCAAAAAAGTCCCTTAAATGGAGATCCACCAGATCCTCCTAATATACCTAGATAGAAGCACATGACAAAATCAGTTAAAAGCTGATTATTTCAACGAAGACTAACCTTGTGATCGGTGTGATCACTGCTTGAAAATTTCATGGTGCGAGTTCACCGACGCGCTTCAGCGTTCTCTTCTACTTGAAACTCCCACTTGTGATCATCAAGTGTTTTGGTGTGTTGCCAAATACACATGGGACCAGCATCTGGACGGATAACCACCAAACGCCACTTTGACATCGTTAGATAAGTGTTCATCTTATATAAGCTAATTGAATTAGCTTACATCGCTGGCTAATTTTGCCCTGATGATCCGGGTACAGCATAATCAAGCAAAAGCACTGCGCCAGATGAAACTAGTAAATTAACACCAGCTATTGTATACACATTCGAATCTCTCATCGCATATGGCGAGCAGAACATTGGAATTAAGCAAAAACAGAATGAAATAAAAAAACAATTACGAAAAAAAGTACAAAACAAACTCACTGTTAGACTGCGATGATGTAATTTCAGCAGAGCTTAGAGCTGAGAAGACGGTGTAAAAGAATAAGAACACACAGCACTTCCTCATATCGGTATTAAACCAGGCTCATTTACGTGGATTTGGTGAGGAAACTACAAGTGGCGACTTTCTGAAAGCGACAGCATCAAGCAACGCGAGAGAACCCGGACGGCAATAGGGCGGTGCCAGGGCGGAGCATCCCGGACGAGGTCGTCAGAACTCCCACCCTTGAAAGATCGTTCATCCCCAGCACAACCGGGAAACGCTGCGAAACTCTATGAGAAACAAAAACATTGAAGAAAAAACCAGAAAGGAACATACTCATACAACACGAGAAATAATTAAATACGGTAAATTAACATCGAGAAATAAGTACAGCTGAAATGATTACACAAGGTACTTTTCATGCTAAAGTAACTGATGTTTCCGATCAGAACGATTACCGTACTAGATTAGAGTAACTCAGTGTGCATAAAAATTGGTGGTGGAAGTACTCAGCCTACGACGAGTTTTTTCTAGCCGGCGACGCTGTACTTCGACCTTGTGAAAGCGCAGACGCTCAGAATTCGTATGCAAGATGGATGTTTGTTAATTGAATGACTTAACACCAGAATATCTACATGTTCGCCCGAATGCACTTTCATCTTTTGGGATTAGTGTGAAGAATTTGAAGACTTTCGGTTTTAATTACGCTGTCCGCAGCAGACGACGTCCACAAAGAATTAACATCGGTCGTAATTGTGTTACGCTGAGTTTTCATTGGTCTTGTGCTGTCCGTTTAAGTGTCATCCATCGGGATATGGTCTTTTTTCTCCGAATCTCCTATTAGAGACAGGTCGCAAGCATAGTCAATGCAGCGAAGGCTGAATATACAACGCTCTAGATGGTGGTGGTAATTGACAAATCGAAATAATGGCACGCTGCTAACCCCATCGACATACTTGGGTAATTCGTATAATTGGGATGTGAAAAAGTTTCGCAAACAGGAAAAGTCCAGAAGCCGACAACCCAGTTTGAAAATTTCAATCCAACAAAGGTGTTGTGAGACTAGGGTGCCATGGAGCGTACAGGAAAGGAATGACGAAGGAGATGACTTCATCCTGTGTTGGCATTTTCAGAAGCGAATAATCGCGGATATTAAGAAAAAAAGAACAAAGAGCTTCGAAAGAGAAATAGATTTTTCAGCGTTTGATAAAGAGTAGGAAAGTGCAGTCATACAAGAAAACATGTTAAAATCTCGATAAGAAAAGGTAGAGCAGTTTGCTAAAAATTTATCTCTTTCCCTATTTAAAGCTATCCCCACAAATGATTTAATTGTCTAACGAGATGACAATTAAAAGTAGCCTTTATTGCCACGATTTCTGCTTAATCCCTTTTTTGTGGTGCAATGCTGTTCATACATCACCAAGTAGAAAATTAATTACTACTAAGTACTCCAACGTAAGGCCATCAAATGAGGTTAGATTTCCAAGCCAGAAAAAAAACAAGACACCCTCGTGGAACTCATGAGCTTCAGAAGGTAACCCTTTTACAGCTGTCTGAGTTTGCCGATCGAGATTGATGACGTCGTAAATTTCAGTCTTGACGAATTATCTTTGACGATATCGGTCATAAATCGAGACAACACAAAAATATATGGTGACAACATTGATAGGAATGTAATAAACAAAATTTACCAACAACCCCACCCCCCACCAGCTTTACAACACAGACTAGTTGCTCAGATTAGACAGTGGCTCAGAATAACTGCTCATCTAAGAGGGTAGAAAACTAGGCGAAATGGAGGAGCTTCCTTCCTGAAAGTTTCGTCGGTAAAGTGAGTGAAGAAGGTTCAGCTTCCGAAGGAACCCGTTTCTGCTTCTATCCTCCGGTTCCGAAGATTGCCAACCAGCCAACCCGGAATGCCACCGTTCCCTTCGTTTCGGGTTACGATGGAGCTCATTTGGTTCTCTAGCCGTCGGTGCTGGAGATGCTCAGCCAGCCATCCCGGAATGTGGCTGCTCGGTTCGTTGCTACCGCGCTTCGTTGCCCATCATATGCACCATCTTAACGTATTAAGCAAGTCAAAACTGAATTACCTGCCAGCCATTTCGTTCGAATTGAGTTCACCCAACCGAAAATGTATTTTCATCTGAAGCTTACGGAAATCTCATGTAATTTGGTTGTGCCGGTGCAAAAAAGCTGATTAAATCTTCTCGAAAATGTCATATTAGATTAATGAAGCTTCATAAGTGCTTAGTAGAGGATCCGATGTTCTAATATTCTAGCAAAGGCTTCCTAAGTTGAAACCACGAACTCACATATTGGCTTGTTGGCTCTGAAGCCACAGTTTTATACATAATACTTTTTTTAAACGATTATTTTCTTTCAAACGAACTGATCTCATAATAACAAAAATTTTCCTTCCCAATTCTTTATTTATTCACTCATCCAAGAGTTAAAATAATTCTACAAAAACAAAGTAAAATAATCTCAAAATTCATCAATAACGATCTCAGCTCGGAATATTCCCTTAAGAGAGATGGACGGCGATTTTTAAAAGAAATGAATAATTTTATGCAATCGCTCCATCCACACATTCGTACGTCTTTCCAGATTTTCACGAACGACTCCTCGAATTTCACCGCAGAGGATGAACACGGGTATTGTTTGAAATAAAGAAAGGGGCAGCATGAAAATTGTATGACGAAGAAGTTATTCCAGCGGAATGGAAAAGTGCCCTCGAAAAAAAGAAAATGAAGGAGCGTCCATAAAATAAAATGGGAACAGAAAAGCAATTAAGAAGAAGCTGACGTTTCGGCGGATTTCGCCTTCCTCAGAGCCTGGAAAGGTCAAGTTGACAGCAATCTATTCGGCCAAACACCTCCATAACCAAACAGAGAAAACACTACAATTTCAATCACATTGAACACAGAATAGCTTCTTTGCACACTCACCGCTTTCTATGAGGCTTCCACTGAGTACGTCACGTGAAGAGCAACCGCACAGAATTCACATGGAAGCGTAATGTGCCCCTCCCATCAGAATAAGGAATAAAAATAACACCACGCGTTTGCTCAACAAGAATGCAAAAAATTACTTTATCAATGCCAAGGTTAATAGAAAGTCGGTCGTGGCAATTAAGGAGAATTTTGTACCCGAATGGACTTGAATAAAGAAAAATATGAGGAAAGGATCCAACAGGCTTTCAAATCGTTACAAAGACATTAACGGCAAAATTAACCAAAACCTTTGAAACAAGGAACTTGTAGATGAAATCGAAGCAGAACAGATTGAATCCTCTGGCGACAGTTGCCAAGCGAAGAAAGGAATAACTTCCACATAACACCTTCCTCATTAGCTCATATTTTCGTCAAAACTCTTTAATTCTTGACAGATTACAATGATGCTGAAATTTTTACAAAACTCCGGACA
This sequence comes from Angiostrongylus costaricensis, assembly GCA_900624975.1. NCBI lineage: Eukaryota > Metazoa > Nematoda > Chromadorea > Rhabditida > Metastrongylidae > Angiostrongylus > Angiostrongylus costaricensis. The sequence continues at coordinate 126,032 of UYYA01003925.1, forward strand.
GCAGATGACTGCGACAAGGATCGAACCTCGTTATTATCCTTTCGGGAGGGCAACGTGTTCACCACCACACTATGTGTATCCCTCGTTTCGTCATTCTCTCAGCCGTTTTTTATGAGCACCATCAGCAATCACAATTCAGTTTCAGCTTAATAAGCATCAATGCCGACTTTTGCTCCCCAGATCAATCCCGTTGACAAGTGATTGCTGATAGCGCCTATAAAACAAGGCTGAGAGAAAGGCGAAACGAAGGACACACATGGTGTGGTGGTGAACACGTTAGCCCACTGAAAGGTTAATAGCGAGATTCGATTTCCGCCGCAGACACCTGCGGTACGGAGTTTTGAAAATATCTCAGCATCATAGTTGTATTTCACATCACACCCTGCCAGGAAAAAAAAAGGGTGGGCAGTAAATAAGAAGTTGTTATTTTGACAGATTACTGTGTTTTTACAGTCAGATGTTTCTTAGCAAAAGCTTCCTTTAAAACGCTTAAGTTATCGACCTGGTCAGATTAAATGAGAAAAGCCTCAAAAATAGTTTTTATAAGATGTCTGATATTTCTGAACCATAGTGAATGCACTGAATAAACAACCGCAATGATTTCAAATCAAATTCGCCTCTTGTAGAGAATGGGATTTAGAAACTTGTCACTCAATAATTTAAAGATGTAAAAATGTCCGGGTGACCAGCACTTTCTTCACAATACGCATTGATTTCAACGCATAACAACCCGTAAATAACTTAGATTCTTAATTTCAGACAACTATATCACACTGCGCAGAGAACTTTATTAATCAAGACAAGCAGCAATAGAATAAACAGCTCACTGCCAACAAGAAGTTAACAAGTTTTATAACACTACCAAGAGCAGATCCCGATCTTATGGAGACCGCGAATCTTTTTTCCCACTATTTTCTCACCGAAACTCGCATTTCAAACAGTAAACAGGACGCAATCACGACTGAAGGCATTGTTGACGTCAGTAGCTAAAGAAATTTAAAGATTTGGACTGCAAAAACCGACTTCAAAACCTTTGGAGAATAGATTAAAGTCTTTGATACAAGTCTATGATATTCTCAACTGGTAAAGCGAGCGAGTTAATAAAGAATTATCAGCCATTGATGGGAAGCTCCCTTTGTTGCGGATGGTGCAATAGGTCATAAGAAATAACTGGACAGAATTCCAAAATCGAAAAAAGAAGTTAGTTAGAAGCTCGAGGAAGCTTGAAAATGCTCTGATCCTTCGAAGTTTCAAGACGACGAAAACGTTTGGCTCTCTCTTTGAATAAACAATTTAATTAAAAGTCAGAACTGATACCTTATAAAACTCGTTTATCTCCTACGGTGAGGTAAAAGGAAGAAAAAAAATGAAGCAAAACGACTCTCAAACTCCACGAATAAGTAGTTATCCCTGATAAAGAAATCACGCTGAGTTCTTATTTTCTTCAGTTGAGGCCGGGTTAAACTTACAAGAGTTTTTTTTCACCACACGAAGGGAAATTAATGCAATCTGAGGCAGTAAGAAGGCGAAAGTGAACGATAAGGCGACGACAGAGAAAATTTTATGAATCTTCGTGTTCGATATTTCGTAGCAATGAATCCCAAAGGAGAACTAGTCAGCGGAGAAAAACGTTGCATGACTGCAACCTCTAAAACAACAATAAGAAAAAGTGAAGGCTGAGATCTATTAGATTAAGATTGCGTTGAGGACTTCTAGTTTAACGCTGTACGAAGTACGCTTAGAATAAACCAGATTGACTCAAACTAGCCAACACTAACATTTCAGAATAACTAACGACAAAGAACAGCTAGCCAGCCACAAAAAAAGTGAAGTCAGTGGAGACGACTGTAAGTCGAGGGAGGTAAGCTGAAATCAACCACAATTATGCTGAGATATTTACAAAACTCCGGACCGCAAATGTCTGCGGTGGTGCGGAATGAACGCGTTATTACCCTTCCTGGGAACTAACGCGTTCATCGCCACACCATGCGGGTCCTTCGTTTTGTCTGTATCTCAGCTAAAAATCAATCCCATTGACGTGTAATTGCTGATGGTACTGACTAATAGAAAACTCCAAGAAACAGGCATAATGAAGGACTTGCATGGTGTGGTGGTGAAAGCATTAGCCTCTGGAAAGGGTAATAGTGCGTTCGTTCCCCACCGCAGGCATCTGCGGTCCGGAGTTTTGCAAATATCTCAGCATCATTGTGGTTTCATTACATATAATATCCTGCCGTGAAGAATTGTAATAGGCAACAAATGAAAAAATTAACATTAAGTTTAAGTCACTTTTCAGTACAAAAATCAATATAATGTGTTCTAATAACAAGCTAGCATTGTATAAGCGACTACTCATGGATTCTCTTCAATCTAGGCAATTTCCTTATTTAATCTATTATTGATTTATGGCACTATGCCATATGGCCGTGTAATCACGCATATATCACCGTCGAGTCCCTGATTACCGTACACCTACGAGAAGGGTGAATTGATGACTTTCTGTCGATTCAACCAAAAACCAAAACTATTCAAACGTCATAAGACTGGAGAGAAATTACAGAAATATGAGTGGTAATGTTAAAAAAAACGATTTATGACAAATTAAAATCAATCAAGCAGTCATTAGAACGACGCGAACACAATCAAAGGTGACCCGGGTGGCCGTCGTCTATTGGCTAGGAAACCACTCAGTGAGGCGTTTGTTCATTTGCGTACGACATCCGCAAAAGCACGAGCGTGGAAAAATCGGATATCCGACGGCGGAAGGCAGATTATGGACGTCATACACAGTTCTAAAATATCGTCTTGAAGAGCCGAATCAATTTCTAGACTAGAGAAATGCAGCTTTCCAACAACGCTTCTTCACTCTTTTATTTACTGCCTTTTTCTTCTTAATGGCAGGGTAGGTTGTGAAATATAACTCGTATGAAGTGCTGAAATATTTGCAAAACTCCGGACCACAGGTGTATGCAGTGGGGAACGAACACGCGCTGCTCCCCGGTAAGAACGCTTCTTCATTTTAATAGCGAAGCCTCAGAAATAACACTAATAGAGATTTGATCGTCTTCAAAACTATTGTGGAAAAAGGTAATTATAGTCATATTCAACGATCTAAGAGATTATTTGGACCACTGCAGGTGTTTGTCGGTTCTTCAGAGAAATCTGAAGCAGAACGACAAAGTAGCGAAAGTTTTGGAAAAACGACGGGTAGATGAAACAAGGGTGAACGAACGAAAGATGAAAAATTGAATAATGTAGGAATAGAGACAAAAATGTCGAAATAGAGAGATCATGAGTATGAATTCGATCAGATAGACGTAATCCAACAGACAAAAGCCGTTCAGAAAGCGTTGGAAGGAACGACATCAGCTCCACACCAGCCACCGATGCAAATGCGTTGGCCATCTCCCGAGGCGATGTCGGCTCTGATTCCGGCCCTAATTGAGTCGTTCCCACATGCATTAACTCTCTTAGCCTCAGATCTCGTGCCACTATCACAAGTCCGCCGGCTAAGATGATTATCGCCGATTCCTTTGGGTGCTATACAGTAGAATCTAAGGTGATAGAAATCTTACCTGCCAACTAATTATGAGAGAAACTCGGTTTGATGTGATATTGGAGAATCGAGACCTCTACACCTTTCACCAGAAATTTAATCGATTATATGACATTGATAATATTCACCATGAATCACGACCACAACAAAATGATGCACAAACCAACTGATCGTGGTGAGTAATTACGCAAAGTAACTATCGAAGTGACCCCAAGTTACTCGGTCTCATAATCACCCTCAGGTGATAGAAGTCGATTTAATTAGTCGTAAGGATATATGGCGTATCCTCAGGTGGTGGATAGAGGATTAAACGTGGTGGAAAACTAAGCGACCATGGACTCAGAAATTGGATGTTACGTTCCTGTCGCACTAAATTGGCCTACATCATTCTATACACTTCATCGTATTCATAAATTCGTGGACAGGTGTGCTTGCACATATGTAGACTGTGTCCTGTACATCCATTCCACCAAACGCCTGGAAATAATTGGGAGACAACTTAGCGTTGACCTGACTTACTCTACTCATTTAGAGCCAGATAGGCTATTGGCAGAGCACCATGAGCGACCTCTCAGCACTCTCTCGTCAAAAAACAGTAAAGATGAAGGACTTTACACAAAAATATGATGTTGACCTTGGAAGTTCTTGGAAAGGGTGAAGCACAGTGACATAGTCTAGTGGACGACTCGGACGTGGAGACTATTGCTGGTGCTTGAGTCATTTCAGTGAAGAATGGAATACAAGAAATATTGGAAATGGCTCAGTGGATCAAATAAGACAGAACGGCGACCTAACCAAGATTTAACAACAAGAAGAAATACTACTACGTATTTAGATTGGTGGCTAGAGAAGCAGCTGGGCGCAAACGCACCAATCAGACATGGACGTAATAACTACTTCAGTACGTTCAGCGTTAGATATAAACCGACTCACATGACTGAGAAAAAACAGATTCGACGAATTCAACTCTAGTGTGGCTCCGCCTTAGCGAAATGTTACCCCAACCCCATTCCAAATTGTGGAAGTGTGCGCCATAAAAGCAGTATTTGTTCCAAATTCAGCGGTGATTGCGAAATATGAGGGACATTGTAATGGCTATAAAAAGCTGAATAAGAGAAATCTAGGAGAGGAATGGCGGAACACTTTATGGAAAGCTGTGGTTATTATGATATGAACAGAAAAAAGGAAAGTAACTCGTAATGGTGGACAAGGACGAAATGAACTCACAGGCTGGGGCTGCGGCACTGGCTTGCGAAATTTCATTACCAACCGCCGAAACAATCCGTTGGACGATTTCGCCGCATGGCAAAAACCGAATTTAGCCGCCACTTTGACATCACCCGGACCTCGTAACGATCCCAACGTCGTTGACCTCGTTCAAAGGGTAGACAAACTCTGATCTCTTGGAAGCCATTCTAACATGAAGTTCTCCCAACGGGTCGTCAGGTATACTGGCTGTTCTGACTATGATAAAAGGCTCTTAATGCAGACATTTTTGTGCAGAGCTTCAATAGCTGTAGACTCCTGAAGCGGTGTGTGGGTGTGTTGCTTAGCTGTCGGTGGATCAACCCCAAATCGAAAGAGAAACAGCAGTGATTGAGTGTGTTAAAAGTAGTAGGCATGACGCAGTCATTAATAATTAGAGAGCATTCATAAACTTGTTATCGTGTTTTCCATGTGTACAGCCTTCCAATAAACCCTACTATAACCGAATGCTTTATGATTTTCACGGACAAAATGAGCACCTCTGGAAAATCTACATTCTCTTCAAAAATAGGAAAATGTCATTCGAAATCAGACGACGTCACCTCGGCTATAGATGGAGATAGCTCTTTCAGCACTATTAAATTGAATAATTTATGAGGAATGCATCGTTAAGCTTGGGTGTGTGGATGTGATGCTTTGAATAAATGACAGAGTGAACTCAGAGTTACTAAGGAATTCATTTATCCAGTTGTATAGTCATAAGTTAACCTGATAACAAAGTGGTTATAGAATTTCCTGCTATGAAAATCTGTTCAAAGGCTTCGTGGCGGTAAAGAACTGCGCAGCCAGCGATGCTTTAAATACATACTTGGATACATGGATGGCCCGCCCTCACTGGTTGTGTGGACTTCAGCACGCTCTCCACTTTTCGGAGTTTTGCTGATTTAGTCATTGTGTTCCCCTGGAGTCCCGAGGTCAGCCGGGCCAAAGTTTGCCCCACACTTTAAATAGTTACCGTTTCCGTTTTCATTGTTGTCAAGAGCACAATCGGCAAGTATCCACCGTTTCCTACTAGCTACGGTATTAAAACAAGAAGTGCACTAGACGATTATATCCACAATTGAATTCGTTTGTTCCACCGGAAGAATTTGAGTAGTTGTGCATTCGATTTTCCGCCATGCTCACAAAAACAGCGGCCAGCAATACGGATAGAATAACGACGATGGATGAAAACGTTAAATCACTTATAGCCATCTTCGTTATAGCCGAATATATTGCCAATACCCGCCTTCATTCATTCTCCTTCATTTTATTCCAACTAACGTCGCCTGAATCAATTGCGAATTAATTCTAGTTTACAGAGCCATACGATTTGTAATCAAGGCAAAGCACTGACGTCTAATATTCGGAATAGGAAAAAATGAGCAATCGTACTTTCCGAGAATGAGTAAGGAACACATGGGTTGATAAGAAACTTATGGAATTACTATGGTTACCTTCTCGACACTCCTCGCCAAACGAATGATGGATCGATGGCAGGAGATATCAGAGAAAAATTACTTTGACCCTAATTATATCCGTAAATCCATCACTGTTGCGTCCAACGTTCATCAAAAATCGAACGGTTGCTGATCCTCAATATGATGATTATGTCAGAAATTGTTCATATTCCTGACTTTCTTGTGCAGCAATATTGACGGGATGGGCAACATGGGATATTTTGCTAATAGCACGGTCAAAGTATCAGCGTACTAAAGAGCACTTTTGAGAGTTTTCCCGGGAAAGGCTGAGAATCCTCGACATTTTCACAGTTGTTGTCAGCCGCAGATGAAATGACGATTGTCTGCCACATAAATATTTACACGTCATCTGCATTCCATCGAGTTTCATAATGCGAAGAGGTGACGCATACGAAATGAGCTCATTTTTGGAGGCTTGACGTCTTCTTCTCAAGACTTCAAGGTCTCTTCCATGTCATATCGAAGAAGGGAAGGTCCATTCCCACTGAAGCCTTGTATTCACACATAACAATGGAACCACATCAGTTGTAGCCGTTGTGTAGACGAATTCCCATCATGAGCAAAGGCCTTCACACTGAATTCTTCCCACGCCGAAATTCGATAGTGTTAGAGGTCCAGTGTGGATATCCTGTTGTTTATTTGTTCCCATTTACAGGTCAAAACCTTTAATAAAGATATAAAAGACGGATTTTCCACACTTTTTAAGCAAAACACACCTGTGGGCAGCGTCGCATCGCATCAGGAATGCGGGAAAATGACTGATACCTAGAGATTTTTGCCTTTAAAACTACAAAAACCACTTTTTGGTTTGTTTCAGACATTAGAAATAGCGAGACTGCTCCTAATGGCACTCTGTTCCAGAAGGAATCCAAACTTAAAACTAAAAAATGAAATTGGTTTATTTTGTTTATGTAGTCGTTGAAACAATGGCAGGATTGACTCGGACCTTATCGATTAAAATAACTTTCTGTAAGTTCAACATGAGGAAACAGAGTTTTTTCCACCCACTGGATAAAAATGGGAGACTTCTCTGACACTGTGATTAGGTCTATTTCCCAATTCTTTCCATGCTCACATGATCGCTTAAGATTTTTAGATGGAAACTTTTTGTCCTGACAAGGTTCTCTCCGATGATGTTTCAGAAGAAGAATAAGTCATCGATGATGAGCTGGGCGAGAACTCCATTTTCTCTCGTTATCGAAAGAGATAAAGGGGCGAATTACCGACAACGAAGCGCTACGAAACTCTAGGGTAAGTTCATCGTACAAGGATGAGAAGAAACCTTGACGTACATCAAATTTCATTGTGACAATCTTCATAGGTACAATTTCTTAATGAAACCATGAAAGAATGAAATCCTAGAAATCTCATGAGAAAGAAACCATGTGTTAGTTATCAGCAAAAGAAAAACACCTCTTTATTCCACTGTGGCATAACAGGCGGAAGAAGAACTGCTAAAATATCCAGGAGCTTTAATAAAGTTCCAAGCAACTCAATGGTCAGTAAATGGACACTGGAATGAAACGATTTGTGACCTTGAAGAAGGAGATGGAACGAAACGTTTGTCACGACGGACATATATTACAACTTCCTGTCGATCTACCAACAAACCAACATGTTGGATAAGTAACAACTTTAAAATAGGTAAAACGTCGAAGCTGTTCTGAGAACTATGAAACTGGTTCTAAAAATGTGAGCGGGAGGTGATAGTCGAGAAAACTGGTACACATTAAAGATTGAACAGTAGTAAATTAGTTGACAGATATGATGGAAATTCCTTCTGGAAAAAGTGGATGCTGAGTAGTTTTCTCAAAGCTATCGCTCTTATATGAATGGCACGGAACGTCGAACAGATTGGTGAGAAGATAAAAAGCACAAGCGAACGGCAGTCGGAGAGATTCAAACTGAGAGGCTTGATGCATCCGAAAAAAAAGCCAGGACGTTGTCCCTGATGGGAAAAACGCCAGCTTGATTGTCGGTTGATTGACCGAATCTCTTCGTGGGTGAGATCCTCATTCACCAACGACAACAACTAATTTCATGGATGTACACGGACTGAATACAAATCTAACGGTCCCATAGTGTTCAGTTTGGAGATCTTTAGCTGTCATCCTTTGCGTTGACGAAAAAACCCATAAGAAAAACCTTACCGTGGTTCCCTCAAACCGAGATGGCTTCTGTCCACAGAATTCCCATACTAGTCATGAGAGAATTATTTGAGAGATTTTTCTCAAATTATACTTATAATCTTCGAGAAAAATGTGGAAAGTAGGCAATTTCTCAATAGCGGTGAGGAGATGATGCTAAAATGAAGAGAAGATAAATTAGAGAAGAGTGTCAATAAAATCTTAGTGACAAAACAATGGGGAAGGTAACACAGTAGCGAACGGGAACACTTGAAGCAGTAAACGGAGGAGGCAGTCTGGGAAATGTTCCAGTGAAAACATCATCAAGGACGGCATGTTCTTGCCACTAAAGGGTCGCTGAAGAACACACACACACACAGACTGTTGTTATCGATTGGCACGACACTCAGGAGTATTCCGACGATCAATAAATATTGATCATCCGAAGTACAACTATTGAATGGAATCGATAGGCAGTTTGCTGATTATCACATGGGATGTGAAGACGAGTGGCTGGATTCCGCGGAGAATTTCCATATCAAAGACACGCACAGCAATAAATGTGCGCAATGCTTGCATATGGGGCGGTCCCGTTACTTTTCTACAGTCAGTAGTAAATCTCTGGATACTCCCAGATGGTCTCTCGTCCCCAGTCGTGTGAGCTTTAGAGAGCTAACTGAGTAATTTCTTTTCTTCCTGGAGTCAAGAAAAACACATGCAAGCGAGCGTTCTTTGCTCATCTGTCGATAGAGAAAGTCGCTGACTATTGTGAATCTGAGCACGGAATTACAGCCCTACGATCAGCTTTTCACAATGAGTGGCGATGATTCGTAACATTAGTTTACAGATACCGGGGTTTCCATGTGGATGTGTCGAACTAATTCTTAACACGTGACGCTGTCCTAATGTACATCGCAGGTCGACAGATAGGAAAAAAAACCTTGTTTTCTCTTTCATCACGTTTAATGGCGTTCGAGTTTGATTTCTTCTGGTGTGGCTGAATCGCCGAGTTAGGGTTTTCTCAGGTCGAAAGTACAAACGGATGAGGGCCATTCTGGAGTCGGAAGGAAATTTGCTGCCTCGTGACTCCGACTCTTCCAGGCTGACAGTGATTCCTGTCACAGCAACAAATCCTGCAATTAACCGACCAATTGTTCGAGGACGATGTGACAGACCGAACAAAAGCCGTTAATGATTGGCTGGACAGTTACGTGTAGCGATGAGTATTTCGAATAGTTCACTGACTTTTTCCTTGCCGCAGAATCAGCCCTGAAACCGTCGTATATTCCGCTCTGTTACGAACATTCGACACGACATCGATGTGTTTGCGTCCCAGTCCCGGCCAGCTAAGTAATTATAACGTAACGTGAGGAAAACGCAGGTTGTGCGCGGTTTTTCGAAATGCCAGCGGTGATGACTACACCGATGAGTAAACGGTGAAAAAGAATTTGCAAGGACCGACTAGGACAATGAAGGAAAATACTGTTATGCCAGGGCCAGCTGAAAACATGATCCATGCGAGAAACGGCCCTCCAAGAGATCTTCTGAAACATTATATCGACCGATTTATCGGATTTCATTGGCTATTCGGCCGTTGAACTGCTCCATTCTTTGCACAGTTACAGTGGATGGATGTGTTAATTAGAAGGTATTCAATGAAATGTGTAATCAACTCGGAGGAAATCAGGTTTGAAATCTTTTCCTAGGCTATCTAGTTCGTATGGTACTAGCCAAAAGTCTTTCAAACGATTTCAGCATCAGCTCTTGAACTGCTTTTTGCCAAGAACATTCGATTCAGAGCAATTTTGCTGATTTATAAAATTTCACATGTACACTAAAAGATTAATGCCGACGACTAAGAATTTAGAATTACCGTTTGCGATAATCCAAATGGTCCGCAGCACTTCTGTTTCCCTGGCCTTTACCTTTTACGTATAGATGATACTCGGTTGAGCTAAGATTGCTTGGTTAGGAGAATTGGCAAAAAACGAATGAGGTTCTGAGCCCGATCCGCTGCTCAAACCCCTCCCTCGCAACCCCAGCCCCTCCTCCACCGTTGATGTTCTAAGAACCAGTGTGAGTTAGAGGAGTTTGATTCTTCAAAACAATCGTTCCGGTTCTCTGTGTACGTGCAGTCAAAGATGTTTTCTGATTCACTGTGTCAACGTCGCAGATTGTAGCTGCCGGAGATTACGGTAATTTAGAAAGCATTTCACTATCTCTCAGATGAGCACTGCATCATCACGCACACGATACGACCACGCACATTAGCAACAGTATAGATATTCATGGGATAGGACGATCAGAGCTCGAGGGAACGCCGAGGGAGAAGAAGACATGTGACGATTGGCCTAAGATGAAGTCACGCTCTAACGTAGCCACTTTTACAAAAATGATGAGATAAAGCATGAAAAAGATACTAAAACGACAAAAATGTAGATAATTGGAAGAACGACTGGCACAAGTGCCTCCTTTTTTAAGCTCCAAAGAGGAACATAAATTTAGAAAAAAAGTAGTTGCTAGTGGCATAGCACAGAGTCAATAGTGATGTAAGGCGTCAAAATCTCCAAATCGGAAAACACCCAATCATCCCTGAAAGCATGGCGCGTGTGGCGCAATAGTCGGAGGCCCCCTGCAATACGCACATGGAATCGATCCCCACGATCTTGGCTCACCAAGCCTTTCATCCCTCCGGAGTTGGTAAATTGGTACCGGACTTGTCTGGAAGGACAACAACATTGGCTCGACGCATCGGTAGGCCACCGCGAATCATTGTAAAGGCCAAATAAGCATTCAATCACCTGCAAACAATGCTTAATGAAGCCGAATGCGTGGCCCATCCTTCAGGGATTGATCAACGCCGAGAGCTTTGTCCTTTTTCATCTCTGAAGCATTCCTTTAAGTGAAGAAGGAAATACTTGGTGGGCAAAATATGCAATGAAAGTATGAAGAAAGACCATCAGCCACCTAGAATCATTGTGAAGAAGCTAGTTTTCGGTTGTAAACTTTATGATTTCTTCATCATGCTATTACTGACAAGAACCTGGACAAAAGCACGTTAGCGAAGTTCCATTGAAAACTTCATGATTCTAAAAATCCCATTAACAAGATAGTGACTACCTTTATAATTGTTTTTCGCTTTTGGTAGTGAACCAAGAGTTGTTTAACTCTAAGGGAAACCCTTTCGCTTACCACTCCAGCTTAATGGCCACTTATATTTCGGAGCTTCATGAAATCACTTAGAAATAGCTTAGCGCATCAATCAGAGTGGTCCTGTAGCGAATACCTGCTGCACTCACTATCTTTTACTACAAAATTAGCATTGGATTCTCAATGTCGCAAAGTTTGTCCTCCAATTCAAGAACATATTCAGCGCCTACATTCATTACTCATTGAGTTATTTCGGATTCACCATAGACAACATGAAATCAAATACAAATGAAGCCGATCAATTATTGCAAAAAATTCGCCGCAATTCGACAACGGTTCCTCAGATGACGTACGATTTGGTCATTACACCGCCACCGTCCTCCGCCCTCTGTCCTCCGTCTTCCGTCCTCCGCCCAACTTTTAATCGTTGATGACCGAATGATCAGAGATATCGGACAATTGACCGAGTCATTAATCGCGCTAAGAATAACATGAGGAGATCGTGCATGTGGGTGTGTGTGAGTGTGGATACCCCAGTGTGGTCGCTGCCTTGACCGCTAGCGATCATCCATCATCGGATTACTGTAGGATTATGCGACATTGAGTGGCCAATAAAGTCGTATACAATAACAGTACACGAACATCCTCTCCGCTCGGAAAACAACAGGTGGTTAATGGTGTTGATCGGAACGCCAGGAGTGACCGAATATCTAGGAATTTGCTGAAGGTCTTGCCGGAACTTCATCAGTAAGAATGCAACCAAAACGTTTTGTCATAGGAGTTTAAGATGTTAATATAGCAGCGATAAAAGGCAGCGCGTTCAGCATTATCAGTCTTTTAGGAATATGCCATAGATTGGACTCCATTCGTCACACTATCGATAGTTGAAGGCATATTTGGCCTACAGAGTAATGCTAACGGTGGCCCACCGGTGAATGAAGCTAACACTTTTGTCCTTGTAGGACACTCTTGTACCAATTTCCCAATCCTGGGAGAGAGGGGTCACAGAGGCTTTGGTTGCCTGAGAGTCGGGATGAAACCAGCGACCATGTGCTTGTTGAAGGGTAGCGTACCTCTTACAAATTAGCCACACAGGTTACCTAAATGTTATATTCATGAAACTGACTCGATATACAGGGAGGTAGTAGGCTAAGTAGTGTACCTAACTGTGTTTGTAAATATAAAAACTATTTCGAAGATATGTCGCTTTGCAGTAACAAGAATGTGACAATAATAACAATAATAACAAAACTTCCACCTAGTACGAGGTGCGACAATGATTCAGCTGTGCGGCATGAAGCTACGTTTTTCCTTTTTTAATAATGCACTTCTCAGTTAGGAATACCAACAAACAACCGATGCCGAAATTTCATATCGCCTGTCAGCGGCTCGTAATTGTAAGAAAAGCTGTTTATGGAGATCGTGTGAGCGCCATGGCGTAGCTATCACAGGGTTGGAGATGATGAATCGACACAACCAGTAATGGAGTTAATGGAGTGGTAGATTGCCATACGATTCATAATGGAAGGTTATTTCAGTGTCGAAACCGTTATAGACGAAAGGAAAGAGTTCCTAACTTAACATATCCCTGTCTCTTACAGCTGATGGACTGGACCGTGATGAAAATCTGCAATAGGTTCATATATTCCGGTATCCTATTTTTATCTTTCAAAAATTGAAGAAATTGTTCAACAAAACCACTCTTAAAAAGAACTTACGCTAGATAAATACACCCAATAAGAAGTAGCGTTTATTGTTATTTGGCGCTATATACCACTTTATGTGAGTTGATTAGATCGAGATCACAAAGTAGTTCATCGATTTCTTGTCAGATCTACACTAATTTGCTACCATCCACAAAAATAAAGAGACCCTAAGATGAATACTATCGAGTAACTACAGTTGTGTCCTGTTGTGTGGCGTACGGTGTGATGAGCGCTGAATGTTAGGCTGCTCTTCGACTCGTCTAGTGATGGTTCTTTGGTTCGCCAGCGTCCGATCGGTATTTTCATACGGTTTGTTTGGCATTTTCTGCGGAACGTCCGCTCCTGTACGAGCTACTCATCGATTGAGGAGCCGTTTCCCATCGAGCAAGCCGAACAAAAAGCATCGTCGGCTCAATCCATTCGCACAGGGAGCGGAAGAAGCAAGGTCGGTCGGCGCGATCATTTCTGGCAGTGTTTCTAGAAGAACAGACGAACACGAGGACAGATAATGAGAAAATCCATGTTCTGAATGTTATGGTCTTTAGACGAAAAGGAAATAAGCTGGATAAGAATATAACATTTTAATGGTGGCCAAATACTGATTATTTAATATCCGCTGAGTATTCAATTCCACAGGATTTTGTAGCTAATGTTGTAGTTTAATGGAAAACGAGTTTCTAATTCCAAGGCAAAGTGTAAACTTAACAACACTATGTTAAGAACCGAATTTTTACGTGGTTGATTTGGTCTTGAAGTAGTAAAGGCGTTCCTAGAGTTTCTTCATACAGCTTTTAAGTGACACGAGTACCACTTCATCTATCCCTTTTCTACTTCCTGAATACACTTACTATAAAAAATGAATACATTGAAAAACAGCTGGATTAGGTCAACCTTGCATATGAGTGCGAAAAGTAACTTTTTTGGCGTTGAAGCCATAAATGATCATTTCAGAGCCAAATTTTCAATAAGCACCATTAGTAAAGGATATGGGATAAAGCGTTCAGCGCTGATCAAATCCTGGAGAATGCAAAGTGCATTCAGCTCCGTTCATAGCATCGGGTGATTGAATGCATGCTTGGAATACACAACGATCTGCGGTTGCCAGCCGATATGTGGATGTAGTGTGGTTATCCTCCAGACAAGTCTGGTACCAATTTGTCGAACCCGGAAGCACAGAAGGCTTGAGGAGCCAAGGCTGGGGGATTGAACCAAAGGCCGTGTGTGTATTGCAGGATACCTCTAACCACTGCTCTATATGCGTCATTTTTCCTTATTTTATGTTTCCGCTTTATTTGATTTTTAATGTAATCCAATAATTCGCAAACGCTCAGATATTAATGCACGCCAATTAAAAGAGAACATTTTGCTATGATCAAATAGTCCTCCTGGAACCCTTAATGACGTTGTCCCTTACCTTGACGAAGAGGTTTTCTTCAATGTTAAATTAAAACGTACCATAGAATTTGTCTTGGTGAAACGGTCACTAACCTTGAAAAGGAGTTAGACATTTTCATTCAGAAGTCCACATAGAAGTTAAAGTGTGCTAAAAATCGTTGTCATCTTTAGGATGAAAAGTGGCAAAGCATCAGGCCATAGAATACTATGGTGCCAACCACGGGAAACCCCTGGGCGGCAGTCCTAATATTCCAAATAAAAACAATATCGCTAAAATAACAAAATACCATTTCCAACAAACTAGTGTTGAGATACACAGAACCCACGAGTACGGCTCATTCATGCAACTGGTAACTACCTCTAACTGAACACCTTCTATACCATACTGACAAATTAAACTCTGTAGATTTGATTAGAGTGCACGTTCATTTCTTTCGCCAAGATGGATACAGATTTAAAAAGTAAATAAATGAGGTTGTGAGAAATGATGTAGATGAAAAACTAGGTGAAGTTTATAATATGACATCGAATGTACCACTTCGTGGGAGTAATACGATCTTCAATTAATCGGCGAACTGCAAACGATGAATAAAACTTCTCAGAAAACGTCGTTAACTTCGCGAGTGGACAGATGCTGGCTCGTGAAAGAAAAACGGAGTAGGAAATTACGTTAGATTAAACAAACAAACTACTGGAAAAACATGGAAGTAGTCTACCGAGAGGAAAAGTGCGCATTCGGAGGTGACATCCTCGTTGAAGGAAGACCACATCGGTTCTTTCAATTGAAAATGTTATTCAACGATGTGAGAAATCAACAACGAGTGAAATGGAATCATTCAAGTGAGGCGGACCGAATAATCGAATATTCGAACGATTGACCATTCAATATGTTAAAACTTCAGGTCAGCTTTCGACATCATTAGTGTGCTAAATCTTCAGCAACACCTGAATATATTCATTGTAGAATCTTGAAAGACCGAACGTTTATAGAATGAGCTTAACTACTCGTAGACGTTCTTTACATCTAAAATAGGTTCCAAATACAATAAAATGGAGGACATATCGGCAAAAGTCGGTAATTGAAAACTATGAACGATTCTTATCAGGCAAGAAAAGTGGTTTGAAGGAAGCTAGGAGAGCGACTGGGAGCAGGAGTGGGAGCGGGAGCTGGAGGAGGCATTGTGCGCTCCAGCTCTAGGCGCTTGTTCAAACATCTGAGCGCATGACCTCGACCGTCGACTGCTTTTAATTAAACGCAGAAGCTCGGATTTCAACCGAAATCGAAACAGCGGGTGGCTCATTTACTATTTCGTTCTCATAAATTAGCCTCCACAGGAAAGGATTCTCTGATGTTCTTGAAATCTGTTTGGGTTGCGTCGACTGATAATGAACAATGATTTACACGAAAATCCAATCTGAGGCCGAACAGCAGGATGTACTGGTTTAACGTTTCTCTTTATTCACGATCTCAGCTGAAATCTAGGCAGGCTAACAAAAAGCTGCTACAACTGATGGCAAACCGTCAACAGACTTATAAATACACGACTGAGAGTGAGAGTCGGAAATGATAAACAGAAGAAATGGCATCTTCAAGAATATTTAGAATGAAGGATAAGGGACAAAGTCGTTGGCGCTGACTAGCCCTTTCGGGTTGCGCCACAACTTCAACTCGACTAGGCATGGTAGAGGTGAGTGAATTAAGTCAATTGTACCTAGATGAAGACACCCATCTATAATATTGTGAAGGAAAGAAGATTACTAAAGTTACCAATGACTCAGCGCTAAAGGCAGTTTTTCAAAAGTCTTATCTTTTGGACTCCATAGTCATTTGAATTCTATAAGAAGATTCACTTTCTATTAATTGATTTCAATGGAGTTTAAAAATTCTCACATAAGCCGAAATTAGTTGTTCAGCCTGTTTCAGGCAAGAGCATTTATTCCTCCCCATTGACCCTGGTTCTCAGAACAGCTATGTTATTCCAGTAGAAAGAAGCTTTCACCAAATTTATATTGCAATTTGAGAATTCGGGCTCTGGCTACTGTATTTATCTAATGTGCCGGTTACAGTAGCCTCTTATTACGTCATGGTCATTGTCATTTTTAAGGAGAGCGTTTGCAAATCTATACAACCATTGTAAAATAGATCTCACAAGTGTCCAACGGTGCCGCTTCTGCACTTATATCTACACCAAACATGTTCGGAAAATCTCTCAAGAACTGAAATTTGGTAACGATAAGACAGAAATCTCCATCCGGAATCGACGCTGGATAAACCAGATAATCTCTGTGAAAGAGCACTTTAAATAGGGTCAATAAATCGATTGTGAGAAAACAACATGCAACTTTGGCTTGGCCGATCAGTGTGTCGTTGTCTCAATGCAGCTGTCACTTCCAGAAGATGTGTTGAATGGACACAGAAAGAGACGACGTGTACGTGTGGATGGGGCGACTATGAATGGAGCGAAATGCCATACGAGATGAAAAAAGGCTTTTTTATGTTCTGATTCATCCTATTTGTCACCAACATAACTGATAACTATCTTTCAGAGCTGACGTCCTTTCGTGAACTATCACTGCAAACATTGGAGATGGCTCTTTATTATCAGCAGAACACCATAGCATAATAGAAAGTTCTCCTTTAATATTTAGAAGTTCGACTTTCGAATGATTCAAAAAGCCATATAAAGAGTGTTTCGTACTGATAGGTGGGAAAGTCACAAGGTACGAAGAGAGTGAATTCGACTCCTTCTTTTCCAACCACGAACAACACGATTGTTTTAGCTTTTGCACTTTTTAATCCCAACTTCGAGCGAAAATGTAGATGAATTTATACGGCGTGACTCAAAGAGAAATAAGAGACCATCGCGATAACGGACACTGCACAGACTCAAGGGAAATTCTTATCAAGGTAGCTCTAGTGTCAACGTTCTGCAGTCGATGGAATGACGAACTCATGAGGACTACGGATACGAAAATACCATAGAATCGAGAATACTAGCTGAACCTAAGTTGTTCAAATTCCCACAAGCTGATCACCAATGAAACGATATTGTTCTCATTTCTTTACTGACTGGCCAGTCAACTGAAAATTTCGAACAAGAAGATATAAATGCAAATGGTTTGTTAGGAAGTCCATAAATAATGAATACATTTCTCAACTGTGAATATTTCCCACGAAAATGACAGTTTAGCTTTCCCGTTCTCTTGAGGATTTTAAATCGATATTCGCAAAATTCGATAATTCGTTCGTGCATGTTATTTTATGGAGGATTTAAAAAAAAAAGAAAAATATGAAAGTAGTACTACAGGGCAACGGGCTTCTTTCTTTCAGAAATGAACTTTTGTAATTATTAGGAACGCATTATCGTTTTTGGCTTAGCCTCAAATCCTTCTGAACACTCAGTTAAAACTTTTAAACTGTTTCCCAGACTTCGTGTCAACTCAACCAAACAGAAATTTTATATTTCATTTATCACATTCTTTTATACAAACAGGCACCTGGGAAAGCTCAACTAAAGTAGTACTATTTCTCAAAAAATTACAACCCAATCCGTATTAACTATAGAGTTATCTTCGTATGGATCACCATAACACCTCATCACAAATGAAAAATTTCTAACAATAGATCAAGTGAAGTGTCATTATATAAGGCAAAAAATCAGCCAAATTCGAAACAAAAAATAAAAATTTCGCAGCGTTGAACACAAGACATAAGGAGTACCTGTTCAACATGAGGAAATACAAAGATAATTCAAAAATTCTACAGAATTGCAGTTTCTTGAAAGATCTCAGCAGTAAAATCAATCATTCTCAACCGCCTCCAGCTGTTCCAAGTCACTTGGATCCAATTTTGGAATCGGCTTTCCTAAAACTATACAACTAAACGACATAAAAAATGAAACTAAACGAAATTAAATAAGCAATTCACCGAAGAAAGCTTCGATTTTTTTAATCACTATTAAAACTTCACGACTATCCACGAAGTTAATAGCAATACCAGCTTTTCCAAACCGCCCAGTGCTAAAATGTACGAGTTATGGAAGTGGTGAAATAATAATGCTACTTCATGAACACTAAATAAGAGTACTTGGAATGCATTAGATTTTCCTGTTGATGATACTTAGAATTAGACAAGTTGTGATAAGATTTAATGAAAAGTCAACGATAAAGCTCTCAGCGTTGATCAATCGCTGAGGGATGCGCCATGCATTCGACTTCATTAAGCATCGTGGTAGGTGATTGGATGGATATCTGGCGTTTACTCGCGGTGGGCTGCCGATGCATCGAGTCAGTGCCGCTCTTCTCCCAGACAGCAGCTCTGGTAACAATTTGTCAAACCCGGAGGGATGGAAAGCTTCGTAAGCCTTGGACGCATGGATCGACCCCGTGTGCATTGCAGGGTACCACCGACCACTGCGTTACAGGCGACATGATTTAATTAGTGGAAACTATTCTATTGAAACACTGAAATATACAAAAAAGGAAATTCATGTCATAGAAAGAGGAAGACCTAAGTCAAACGCTCGAAAACATTACAAAGACTGTACTCAGCTTTGAATAAACAACATTTCGAGGGTAAAACATTTCACATACCGTCCGATGCGATGAAGGTAGGTGTCATAATCGGGCTCAGAAGGATTCTCGTACATAAGGGGAGGATCGTAGTTGATGACGATCGTTACTTGCGACACATCGATGCCTAAATTGGGCTAAACTTTCTAAAAGTTGCCTGAAGATTTTGACAAATCTTTTGTGCATCGCTAATTTCAAAGTTTGTACTCAATTTTTATTATCCTAAAGATTTGTAAGTGGTATAAGGAACCACTATGGCAGCGCGTAGCTTTTTTTAGTGGCCCGATCATTTAGCCTAATCTCTAAAGTAAACTGTGGTTGACATTTGGGCAGTTGTGATATAATTCATCACCTGCCGCCCGATATAGCCAAATAGAAAAAGAAGTGAGGATGAACACATACGTTGCAGATAGAGCTTGGGTGGGGGAAGGGGGGAATGCGACTTCCAAAACAACAAAAAAATATTTAAAAGAAACTTTCTAGAAGTGTACAAAATTTGCTAATGAATGCACAACATGGTACGTATATTCATTAGTTTCTCACAGTAGGCTCACATCACCAGCCAGTCCTTTCCAAGCGCTACTTTTTATAGGAGGAAATGCGAAGTCTATACCTCTAGCGCAGACATTCGTGGTAATAAGGACTTTAAAGTCGCCGTCTTTAAACCGCTGTATCGACTCAGCGCGTTCTTCTACCGACATTTCCCCATGTAGAACACCAACCTGCAATGACCAAGTCAAAAACATTAAGTTACAATCAAACGGTAGAAAGTATCTCTATCTCGAAACACACAACGGCTGATAGTCTATCAATTAAATAATACGACCACACGAACCAAATGTCCTTTCTCAACCATCCGCTCAGCTAACCAAGACGCACTTCTTCTCGTATGGGTGAAGATCACACATGAAGCAATTGTCAGCCCGCTGTACAGTTCAACGACAGCCTATAGAAGATGTTTAGATGGATCGAAACAAAAGGAAACATACTTTAAGACTACTGTTTAGCCGCAATAAGGAAGGATATGTGCAGATTTGTTCATTGTGTTCCGCTTTTCATTATACTGAATATCAATTACTGAATCTGATTTCTTCTACGTTAAATGAATGAAACACGTTAGAAAGAGAAATTTCAGCTGGAATGAGAAAAAATCCATCACCGATAAAGTTCAAAAGAGTATAGAAATAAGCTAAATGGTATTTGGAGCATTTCTGAAAACAAGCTAGTCATTAAAAATATCTACATAGCTATTTAAATAATCATTAAGACTATCACCAGTGATTGAACCGCCTCACTTGGTACTTAGCGTCTCGTCCAGGACATTCAACAAAATACTGTTTAATGTTAGGCAATGCCTGGTCTTCTCGTTTCAACCTAAAGCAGAACATAAGTTAGAAGAATCAAGTCGCATAAGCCATTTAAGTTTCATGTAATCCTTAACATCGAACACTAGAATCTTAACTTTTCCATCGTCATTACCCGAAAATTTTGTAAGCTCCACAAAAACGTGTTCAAATAACAATTGAAATAGAAGAGTTGACACCAATAAAGGTCAAGTACGCTGCAAAGTAGTTGAACAACGTGTACAACTACTAACCACCCGCAGAGAAAAGCTAACGGTGCGGTCGGATTGACACGAAAGTACGACTGCATCAATACGTGGATAGAACTGGTGAAGCAGAAAGAAACAATTATTATAAGTTCCATCAACTTGGAAGGAAAACGGAGAACATATTTAAAATGAAGTCCTGCAGGCCAATAATTATACCTCATGAGCAACTCTTACAAGTGACTCTGTTTTCTATCTAATACATTCGCAATGATTAGTTGCTCGACAACTGCTGAAGTCTTCTTGGTGATGTAAGTACTTAGGAATCTAAAGATCTTACAAACCTGTGAAAGAAACGTTGCATAGCCGCTCTAAGGGCTACGCAATTTCTGCAAAACATCGTTCTCACGTGAAATTTGTTTAAAGTAAGCACTTTCAAGGAATTGAAAAGACAACTTTTTTGATACTAAGAACATAATTTCGGCTTCCAAAACGTCACGATTCTCCTTCTACATTCGTTTTCACTCGAGATACGAGAATTGATGTTAAAATAGCGAAGAAGGATTACTAGAATTCAAAAAATTGTAATTCTGTTAGGACAGAGCTACAAACTAGCTAATTAGTTATAGGAAAAGACAAATTTGTATCGCAATAATAAACAAGTGTTGATTTTTGTTTCAGACAATAAAATCACCACGAAATGCGATTTTTTGTTTTACGAACGAAAAACTATATTCGGCCAGTGTATTCAGGAAAATGTATTCTGTAATGGTAATTGAACAGCGGAAGAAATAGAGTTAAAATTGAACTCTTATTATGCTAGCGAAAAAGTTAACGAGGTTGTTACACAAATTTTATTCGGCTAACGTTTTGACGTCTTGGTCTTCACCACAGCCAATGATCCACAGTTCACAATAAAACTTGTATAACAACCTCGTGTATGCTCAACAATTTAAGCACACGTTGATTTACCACAGCGAGTTTAAAGGCAAGTCGGTTTTTGAAAACTTATGAAGTATTTTCCAGCGAGCTATAAGGCTTTTTCTGTGAATGAAGATCATCAGCTTCATCAGGCTCTAAACGCTTTGCGATCATATCATACAATTTGTTTCAGTGCAGATTTACTACACACTTTTTTTACACTAGTGTCTTTGTGATTACGTTTGTTTCTGTTGAGTATTGAGTTCTGCAACAAGGGCGAAAAAGGTTAATTCAATGGAATTTTGAAAAAATTTAAACCTGGACAGAAAATGTCCATTTGGCTCGTAATATGAGAAGAGCACTTATTGAAATAACTGTGAAAGGCCGCAAAACGTTGTTTTCGAGAGTTAGTTATGTTTATGAGATCTTTAAAGATGACAGTGGCAGAGGATGATCCACATTACCAACAAAGAGAGCCACTTGAGGTCCAATGGATCAAAGTAAATTAAAACACAACGATTCGACAACTTGCGAAAGACCTCGGTATAGACGAAATAACATAAAAAAAAGAATAAATTTTAAAAGGACACAAAACAAAGAAACAGTTATGAAATCCTCAACTGAAATAGGAATTCAGGAAAAAGAAACTTAACAAACATGTGACGCACGCACTGAGTGAATGTGAAAGAAACTGCCGTGACGCTTAAGCACACTCTTTTCCACTATAGTGGAAGTGTCTACCATAATATCTTCAATTCTAGCGCAAAATGCGTGTATAGCATAGTGGTCGGATACGACCCGCAATACGCATGGAATCGATCCCCGCGGGTAGGGTTCACTAACCCTTCCATCCCTCCGAGGTCGGCAAACAGGTGCCAGACTTGTCTGTGAGGATAGTATCACTGAGTCGATATATCGGTGGGCCACCGCGAGTCGTCGTAAACGCCAGATATGCATTCAATCACCTCCAAACGATGTATAATGAAGTCAAATGCATGGCGTATCCCTAAGGGATTGATCAACGCCGACAGTTTTATCCTTTTTTATTCTGGCCAAATCACAACATTAGAGAACTATTGCAGAAAATCCAAACCATCACCTGATAAGACCTTAACAATTATTTGCTGAGAAAATATCCAACAATCAAGAGAATACTACATACGCTTTCAGAACAGCAAAAATGTGTAGATACAGATAACAATTTAAATTAATGAAATTAACTAAGAGGTTATATGCGTGCTTGAAGTTGGAGGTTAAAAACTGCAATTATTTTCGACCCACTGTATTTTCCCACTTATGACTATAATTCAGTATATCCGACAATATTTACCAGAGCACAAAAAAGTGATTTTTTCTCATACAAGAAGAGGAATCCAGCCCAATCTTCAAACGACCCACTAAAAGTATTTCAGTGATACTTTGAATCTAAATTGAAATCTTGAAGGCAAGCATCACTCACAACAATATCATCGATTACTGAAGGAAAAAATAATCCACTATATTTAAAATCACGTGAATGGTTTGTCACCTCGCTTTAACGACAAACTTGGGCAAAGAAAAGCCAGTTGAATGTATACCTGGTCGATGATTCTAAAATAAAAAAAGCTTCGAAATATGTCTCCGGAAACCCCCACATGATTGTAAACCTATGCCGGATATCATGGTCTTCCTGGAAAAAACTAAACTGCAAAGCGGAAGGTTCGCATCGATTTTTGATGTGGGATGGTGCAGTCGTCAACCACATGCGACTATAATCAGCTGTTCTAAGCTTCCTCATTCGAAGTCACGAAAAAGCGGCTCTGAAGAAGGCGATACTGCCGAAACGTCAGCTAGCGTTGTACTGTATTGTGTTTTTTATGGAAGTAAATGTGTGCTGTTTAAAAACCTCGCGATTGCTGAACAAGAAAACGACAAATTCATATTCCAATGCCGAGGTTAAGAGAAAGTCGATCCTGGAAAGCTTGTCTCAAAACCTCAAGAGCCAGCAACAGCGACGAAGGCTTGGATGCACACTAAAACAGTCATCTTGAAACTAGAAGGAAAACAAGCTTGCACAAAATGCGAGTCAGAAATAACGCTGGTTATCGCACAATAATTAGATGGAGGTTATTCAGATACCACGTTTAACGCATACCAAGAAAGTGCTTAGCCTGCAATAATAAGTTTAAGCTCTCTCGAAACTCTTACGATACCTGTAGGCCCTTAAGAACATTCACTGATCTCTGGAACTGAATGTTCACTGCGGTGGTGAATCCTTAGGATAATGCTGCCAGATCTTCGCGTCATCTGGTGTTGGCCACCAAGTGCCACGCTCATCTAACGACAACGATCTCATTGTCATGTTTTTCGATAGTAGTAATTATGCCCTGCCTTCTACCAACAACACCTAATTTGGTCATTTCCAGAAGCAGCAACGGAAAGCATAACGGTAAGAATAGCACCGCCATCCAACGGGGAACATAGTGTGTAGAAAATGAGATTAGTTCGGTAAAATATTCTATCACTATGTGCTGAGACTGGTCTAAAGTTTTCCCTGCATATTTCTCGGCAAAAACCCTGTTGCCAAACGACTACTTATTTTTATGAATACTCAAAAATGAACGCAATAGTTGAAAAAGAACTAACAAATTTCATCTCCAATATATATTTAAAAACTCTGCGATATCTTTCCACCAATCAAATTTTAAAAAGGCGATTTGTATTTCGTAACAGATAATGGAGGTGATATCCAAGATCCCAGTTAATTCAACAATCTGAGCTAAATTGAGTCCAAAGTGACCCAAAACAAACGGGAAAAATTAGGTGCCACGCGCTCTAAGCATCAGTTGAGATTGCATGTGAACAATTTTGTTTAGAAATTAAATATCTCTACACTGAGCAAAAGCTGTATATACTTCCGTAAAATTATGATTAATTCGAGCATGTTCTATTAGAATAAGGATGCTTCGATCCTGAGAGCGCAGTTCTTCACAATTATGTCTAGCACTATAGAACATTGAAAACGAGGATGCTAACCTATTTACCGTATAACCAGCTATTCTATCATCGTACACCTCGATATTGCGCAACTGAACAAATTTAACCTTTATTACGGCGCCTACGATGTTAGCGGATTAGCACACCTACCCTGAGAGCTTCATTAAGCTCTATGATCGTTAGGAATAAGAGAGGTTGTCCTTATAAGTTGTAGTCAAGAATTAAGTTCACCATTACGTACAAAGTACTGAGAAGATAGAAAAAAGAGGGAAAAGCTGTGGAGGTTCTGTAGTACAGTGTTAACAATTGCATGGTATAGCAATTTAAATTTTCTTCTTGGATCCCTAGCATGGTCAGCTATTGTAAACACCTGTTGAAATAGGACCCCACTGACCTGACGAGATAATGAGTTTCACATTAAAATACAATGTAGGGAGCGATTCACGTCAATAACGGAGCAAATTATAAACAAATGTAATATAAGCAGAACAAATATGAAGTACTCAACCAATAGTTAGGTACGCGCGATAGTGAAGTAACTGGAAAATAATCTACAGTTACAATGCTAACTTTTTATTTGCTGCCTATTACAATCTTTCTCGGCAGGATACTTTGTGAAATACAACTACGATGATGCTGAAGATATTTGCAAAACTCCGGACCCCAGGTTTCTGCGATGGGGAACGAACGCGGTATTACTCCTTCCGCAGGCTAACGCTTTCACCACCACACCATAAGGGTGTTCAGTACCGATTTGGGCTCCCCAGATCGATCCCGTGGACGGACGAATGCTGATGGCACTGGTAGATTGAAATTGTCATGAACGAGTTAGCCACCGGAAGGCGTAATAGCGCATTCGTTCCCCATCGCAAGTGTCTACGGTATCTGAGGGCAACAGCACGTTGGTTCCTCGCTGTAGACACTTGCAGTCCGGAGTTTTGCAAATATCTCAGCAACGTTACGGTTTTATTTCGCTTAATACCCTACCGTAAAAATTGTAGTAGGCAGAAAATGAAAAGTAAAACATATCTCAACATTATTATAGTCTGTAGTTATATGATAATACAAGCTGAAAGACTGGTAAAAAGGCCTTTCACTTACCCGTCTACTGCTTGAAAGTGAAGCTCACCATATCAGATATACATAAAACTCACCTGATAGTTAAACAGACAACATTTTCAATCAGTGCACAATTTCGTTCCCATTTATAAAAGAAAAAAAAAGAAAAGAAAGAGAGGAAAAAGAATAGAAGCGAAACAAAAGCAAAAACGGAAAAAATGGACTTAACGCACTCACGTAACAGTCACTGCGTTCTTTATGAGGTGCATTGCAAATCTGACCACGTCCTCTCCATAAGTTGCGGAGAAGAGCATAGTTTGAACACCCGGCGAAACAGCTTCAATTGTGCTGAAGGGAATACCAGTAAATGCGAGAGATTGGCGATCTGATATTTTTTGGTTTACTACGTTATATCTTTTAACCAGCTTTCACATATTTTCCTCGAATACCTCAAAAGATTTCAAATAGATCCCACATGTAAAATAGAGAAGTAAGATCAAGCAAGCGATTTCTCCAGGTATTTGTTAATATTTCGTATCTGAGACACTATTGCTATTTGAGACATGTGATGCGACATTTAGTTTTGTAAACCTGAACAATATAATGCTAATAAAGCCCGACAGGTTAGTACAGAAAGGGATCCTATCCAAAAGTTCGCATCATCAGACCAATCTTAACCAGTGGCCTTCGATCAAGCCAATTTATGCCTTTTCTTCGATAAAAAAATTCTGAAAACTTCTTAGTAACCGTAATAATAATAATTTAACGTACTGGACAGCGTGTGTTTAAATTGTTGAGCCTAAACGACAAGATATTTATTTGGGTAACGTTTCGACGTTTTCGTCTTCATCAGAACCGATGATCCGAGTCGATGGTCCACAGTTGTTCGTCGTTCCTCGGATAATCAGTTCTGATGAAAATAAGACGTCGTAACGTTAGCCGAATAAATATCTTTACCAACCTCGTGTAAGCTCAGCAATTTAAACACATGTTGATTACTTTAGTACCGAGGTTAAATAACGGTTAGTTCCAAAATTACTGAACAGCATTACTCCACCCCTTATTTGATGAGCGAAAACACATATAACATCAGATGAACCTACTTATATATCTGTGTGCTTTGTTCCGCATAGCCGGTTTGGTTTATCATAACGTCTGCTTCATCGAGAACCAGACAACGAATATGGGAAGGATCCAAGCAGTGGTATTTGGTAAGATAATGAACAAGCTGCAAAGGTCATTTTATAGAAAATGAAGTGAATAAAAGAGGAATACCCATAGCAAAAATCCATTTGACAATGATGGTAATGCATTTGCTGGAAGTAAAGTAACAAATAGAAATTATTCTGACATAAATACGAACCTTTCCTGGTGTACCTATCACAATCTGTTCACTGATTGGAGCAAAAGCTAAAATTCGACTTATGATTTCGGAGGAATGATGAAATGAACTATGTCCGGGAACTCTCACGCTTAACTCCTTTAACAGCGAAGTGCACCTTGACTTCTGGCATGAACTGAGCGATTTTTGAAACGACATCCCCTAAAAAATAACAGTGAGCATTCGACATTTAGCAAACAACTCCTGAAACCTAAAATTACGGAAGATGTATTTCTCAGACAACAAACCAATCTGTATTGCCAGCTCATATGTCGGCGCCAAACAGATACACTGAGGATACTTCTCTGAAGGATCTACACGCGACAACATCGTAAGTACGAATGTTGCCGTCTTTCCTGTACCAGATTGTGATTGGGCGATGATATTGGTTGGACTGATAGAAAAAACATTAAAAGGAGCGAAATAGAAGCGATAATTTACATTGAAAGATGCAGCCGTCACTTACGGTTCCATAATTAGTAACGGCAAAGCGAATTCCTGAATTTTCGATGGTTGAGAAAAACCCAGCACATTTAAGGCTTCAAGAAGCTCCGGTCGGCTGGAAATCTTCTATTGAATGCTCATCATACAACTCAATTTGTAGGAAATTTTTTAAAACAGTCTGTGCGGCAACGTCTAAAGAACTTCTTCTACAAAAATCTGATAATAACGTACAATTTTGTTGCAAAGCTTCGAAATTTCGGTAATTATGGGAAGTATTCCGTTTTTTTCTTTACTCATGCGACCCATCTTCACACCTACTGTGAAGACCCTAACATTTAATGCATCCGATTCATTTTCTTGCACCCACGACAAACGAAGTACTAAGAGTTTTTCCTGGAGTCCTGAGATAATCCTGCGACAGGCAAGAGCGTTTCCATTTGGATTACATACAGTAAACTTTACCCAAACAAGTTCGGCACCAATTTCTCGACGCCGAAGAGATGGAAGGTTTGATGATCCAGAGGGTTCAACTAAGATACCGCTCGTGATGGTCGTCCTCACCATCACCGCACTACTTCTTACTTTTAACACCACAGGGACTACGAGGTACAACCATCGCAGCAGATTTCCCTCTCTTTTATAATGGCCATCTGTCTGGCTGCTTTATGTAACACTGTATATATATATATAT
>UYYA01003925.1:154936-242070 GCA_900624975.1 Angiostrongylus costaricensis
AAAACTTTAAAAAGTAAAGCATAAAGCTGTCGGCGTCAATCAATCCATGAGGGATACGCCATGCATTCGGCTTCATTAAGCATTAAGTTGGAGGTGATTGAATGCAAATGTAACCTTTACGTCTCGCGGTGGCCTACCGACGTATCGAACCAGTGCCGCTATCCTCCCAAATAAGTCTGGTACCAATTTGCCGAGCCCGGAGTGACGGAGGGCTTGGTCGGAATTGGGCGCGGGGATCTATTCTTCGTGTGTATGGCAAGGCCCATCCGACCACTGCGCCACACGCGCCCATGTATACATATATATTTACACACCATGCACGGTTTTATACATATACATAGACATCCATATATATGTATATATACATATGTTCGTGTATCGAATCCTAGTGGAATGGAAACAACACAAGGTCTCGTGTGGTAGGGGATTAAAACTGAAGGTTTTCTACTGCTATGCGAGTTAATGAACATACCAACTTCTGAATTACTCTGTTCCCTTGAACTACTTTAAAGATAAAAAAGACAACAGCTGCTTTCGACTTCGACTTATGGAACTTCGAAGAAAATGGAAACTTTGTAGCAAAAATGCATGCTGTATAACTTACAGTCTGAGATCGCGGAAACTGTGAATGGAATGTAACGGGGAACGTGGGTCATTCCTATCCAGAGAGATGTCTATTCCACTGTTCTGCATAAGATCAACCTTTTTGTGAAGAAATTTATTAAGAAGGGCGACTTCCTCAGGCCTCATCGCTGAAAACGATAACCACTTATTGTCAAAGCGCCCGATTTGACCTTCAAGGAAAAACTAGACGAAAAAATGCATGTGGAGAAAACCAACGTTTCTCCATGATGTCATCGTTGACTGACGTTGATTTCGGAGCTACATACTTGTAAGGATTAGTCTACAAAAATGGCCATCATTAACTTATAATCGAGAGATTTGAATAATACACTGTTATATCTTCAAATTCAGCATCAAAAGAAGGAAATCAACAATATTACACACAAGTGAAATCACACGTGATTGGTATAAAATCTTCTATTTGGCCAACGTTTCGGCGCATTCGTCTTCTTTAGGGTAGCGTTGATAAAAGTCGATGGTCCACAGTTGGTCGTCGCCGCATCGAGTAAAAGAGACACTACCGAATGAGAATCCTCATTCGAGCGGTGTTCACTCCAATGGATTCGACTCGATGCAACAACGAAAATCCACATCGCGACAACGACCAGGTGTGGACCATCAACTTGGATCAACGTGGCTCTGAGGAAGGCGAAGGCACTAAAATATTAGCCAAATAAAAGGTTTTGTACCAGCCCCGTGTTATCTCAATAAGGTAGAAAGATTTTTAAAGTAGAAGGAGGAAATCTTTTTCTGTGACATATGCAGACGTAAATAAAAATAATTACAATAGAGCAAAAGAAACATACCGCGTTTTGAAGTGGGTACTGAAAAATTGAATTACCTCGTCCACGATACCCACTTCCACCTGGAACTGAGAAAAGAAGAACAAATGCAGTCCACAAAACAGTCAAAAAACTTCCAGATTATACCCTGTCGTCGGCCATATGATGATTGTGCTTGCATGCCAGCAGGATAGTCGTATACACTGGCGCCGTCGGCAATAGCTTCAAAACAAAATTTGCTTTAATGTTTTAGAATAAATGGGATCTTCTATGGACAAGGAATACAGAGGTGGGAATAGCTATGAACTGAGAGTATTTGGTTCACAAATAGGAAAATAACGAAGCAACGACTGGTTATTTTCTTAAGTACACATGAGGTTGCTATTATAATACATTATCTATTCGCAATCCTTGAGAGGGATTCCTGGGTATTCGGCTGCGATTTAGAGCGGAAGGATTCATCACCCAGCATGGCCTCCCAAGTTGAGGAGACCGGCGTTTCCGTCAGGAAGTCCAGCCAAGAGTAAACCAATACCAGGATCCATCACCGTCCTGGCATCAAATTAGTCACATGGTGGCAAATCTCCCTCCGATTGATAAGGGCCGCTAATGCCTGTGGTGGTGACGACCTGGGGTAGGCCTTGGTTAACCTGACATCGGTGCTCCAAGAAAGCACAATGGATAGATCAGCAAAATTCCGAAAAGTGGAGCTTACGCTGGGGCCTGCACAACCAGTGAGGACGGATCGTCCAAGTATCCAAGTAAATATATGTTATTCGCTTACAAAAGCCAGCGTTTCGGCAGATTTTCCCTTTAGAGCATGGGAACGTCATATTAACTGCAATCTAGCCAGCCAAACACCTCCACAACCCCAAACGAAAAACCATGGCGTCTAATTTGAGGTGGATTTGAAATTTCCGTTGGGGTTATGGGGGTGTTTGGCCGAATAGATTGCAGATGAATTGACCTTCTCAGGCTCTAAAGAAAACGAATTCCACCGAAACGTCAGTTACTATGAATAGATGGCATAAATTGTAACCTTGCGAGTGCTTGTTAAATCTAGCGAATTGCTAATCAATGCCGAAGTTAACAGAAACGTCTGAGTATTACAAAGCAATGACATATATCAGACAAAATATCAAAAAACAAGTCAAAATAGACGAGAATAAACCAATAGAAAGAGACAAAGTTACAGACAAAAAGAAATACCAGCCATTGATATTCCATACGTATGTTGCGGTGGTGGTTCTCCCTTAAAGCTCGACGTAGAATTCCTGAACCCTGAAAATTAACCCTACATGTTTCGACCAGACACTATACTCCGAACCCAAAATCATAACAGTAGCCGATCAATTTTCGTCTGTGCAGAGGTTAATCCGGGCAACAAGCTACCCCTGGAGAGAGGATCGCCTGAATGACGTTTATGAGTTGTTCTTCTCATAAATTCAGATCTAACCCCATTATCGGGTTAGTCTTAACGCGACACACTCTCAACCTCCAAGAATCTTTGTAATCCTTACCTTTTGCTTCGAAAGAGTTTTACTATGTTTTCTATTCGTTCGGTGAACAGCCATTAATTAAAAGTTAAGAAAGGTTTTTGTATTTCTTTTTCACGAGAAACTACTTTTAAGTACAAGCGAATCAAACTGTGATAAATGAACGGTCAGCAAATGCCCATACTCGCACACTAAAAAGTAAGGCTATTGATTCCATCTGTTCAGAATATCGATCAAGTTCGTAGTAAACTGAATTGCAACGATAAACTGGACGATATTAATCCTCCTATTGTATTCTCCTGCCCGAACATGGCTTGTTTGAATCGCAAACGTGAACTCACCGTGAATGGAAACTGAACTGCCACCACCGCGAAACATCGATCCGGCCTTCAATAGACAAAAATTAGAACATAAAGGATACGAATTAAACAAATAACGAAAGAAAGAAGTATAGGAGCTAGAGACGGTTGTTGACTGCTAGCACGAAGAAATAGCCTGACCCTCTTCGATGTTTATGTTTCGTGACAAACTCAACGGACGATAACTAAATGCCGAAAGTATGGACGAAAACTATTGGAACGTTCTCGTGCATCGTCTTAATGTAGGATCACATTTCCGAAAGCACGATCAGATTGCGAAAACAACAAAACATCTACTGTGAATATGATAGTAATCGATCGATTGCGTAACATGAACCGGTGCTGTGTCGTCGTCAATCGATGGCTAGTCCAAGCCCTGGTGGCTTGGCATTTCCCTAGCCAGCTGGTTTCGTACGAGGCAGGAATTTAAGTCAACGACTTTTCGTTGGTAATTGAGATCCGTACTTTGGAAGGTACGGAGTGCGATAAGGAGTAATTTCCAGGAAAGGTGAGTGAAAGCCTCAAACCGACGACTTTGAGGGTACCAGTCGCCGCAAACACTTGTTTTGTCCAAATGGTTTTACACTTACTCTACACTTTGCCGTTCGTCGAAGGAAAAACAGTTGCGAAAACAAGGCCATTCGTCCCCACACTAATCGATTTTCTCTTAGTTACAAGATTAATAACTAGCAGGATGATTTATAAACTACTGGGACCATAAACAGCCTAATGGTAACCACACTATTTCACTTGAAGTCAGGATGTGCTCAAAATAATGAACGAAAAAGTGCTCAGAACAGTTGGAAAGGTGAAGATGTGACGTGTAACAAGATCTCTAATCGATCGATAAAAATCGAAACGATCGATCAGTGAGGATCGGATTGCTTAAGGCAGGAATTTTGGTGGTCTTCATCATAAAATCTAATGCCAGTTGTATTATGGAGTATTTCAATTTACGTCTGCTTTTCAGCACTGTCATTTCAAATAAAAAATTATTTGCATGGATATCAATGCGTAGAGAATATGCCTGTATCCCAGATTTTTTATAAGCACAGCCTACCATATTCTACTGCAATTCCGAAGAAGACGAGAAAATACAGTAACATTTTAAAGGGTAAAATGTTGATGTAGCCTTATGTGACGGACTTAAATTGTACTTGTAGGTGAGTCAAAAACTAGTAAAAGAAAAAGGTAAGGTCACTGGAATTCGTATTGAATTGTGGTTGGAGTACACAGCAGAGCATGTCATCGAACAAATCCCGATCGATATCTTAGCGATGATGTGTAGATCCCAATTTTGACAGCTGCACAATAAAACACCCCATTAATTGCGATATTAGGTCTATGGTTGAGATCAATGCATACGGTCCGAAAGAAGTACTCCGAAATCAGAGACACCTTAGTACCCTCCTCTTGAACAGCAGTATTTCGGTTTGCTCTAACCGAACTACAAGCAAGGGATCGTCGAAGGACTCATGGAGGCGAATAAACTCGTCCTCATACCGTTCGTTTGGAATTTCAGTACGTAGAAAATGGTTTTTCCGGGTTTACGACGGGTACGACATCTGTAGAAAAGAGGCTACCGATATGGCGTAAAAGCCTACAGAAAGGTTTGTACGATAGACATTACAATCAGAAAGAAGGCGCATTGAAATCGATGCATATGGTCATGAATGTGTTCAATCATGTGAATGTGAATTTGAAGGCAAATTTGAATAGTAAGACGACTACTATACTACTAATACTACTATAAACCTCAGGGGTCATGTCGGGCGCAGCTTCGGCCTTGACCTGCACGTCATAGCTAGCCGACGAATCAGACGACATTTCTAGCCGTACACTTGTTGCATCTGAAGTACTACGAAATACTGATGAAGACTGAGAAGTTCTCATGGGAGAACGTTCCCACCTGAGTGGAGGCGAGGTCGTCGGGATGTGCTGAGTGAAACGCGGTCAATAACGAACGACCAGCTACCGCCACTGCCGTCGCACTGATCGGAACTCGCTGTGCAAACGAACGGAGGTGGTCCTTGATCAGGACCGAACAGCCTGTAAGCTCAGTAAAACCACTGATTCGTAGCACATCTCCTGTAGGCGAATTCAATAATGATTTGTACAGTTACAACTAATTTCAATACAGTATCGAAATCCTCACCACAATTTGTCCTATACAAATTGGTCCACGTCCAGTTGGTGGCAATATCTCCAGTCCTATTCCCATTAACATTCAAGTGACTCACTCGATCGAGCGCCAGTAAACACCAACCAACACAATAGCACCTCACTGATCTCTTCATATCCACGCTTGAGGAATATCAGAGGTATCACTCTCTAGTCATGGCTCCTGTTTTCAGCGAAAAAGTAGCCGCATGTGGCTCGTGTGCTGAGTTGTGGCATAAATATACTCTTAGTTGGATTCTCAATGGAAAATTTCAAATGCGTCTACCAAATTCCCGGTCTAGGCTACGAAAATCTTGACTAAAACAGTCTAGCACGGAGAACGGATGAGTGGAGACTACGCCAGCGCGCTCGAGTTGTTCGCCGGTAAAGATCAGTAGGCAGGACAGGTGAAATCCCTGTTCACTTAAACATAGAACTGAAAGAACACCAATGTAGGAAGTAGAAACGGATAAGTCTTCCTATCATCAATATCTCGTGTGGCGCAGTGGTCGGATGGGCCCTGGAATACACATGGGATCGATCCCGCACCCAGGGCCCACCAAACCTTCCATCCCTCCGAGGTCGGCAAATTGGTACCAGACTTGCCTGGGAGAATGGCAGCAGTGGCTCGATATATCGGTAAGCCACGGTGAGTCATTGTAATGGCCAGATATGCATTCAATCATCTAAAACGATGCTTAATGAAGTCGAATGCATGACGCATCCCTCAGGGACAGAGATCAACGCCGGGAGCTTTAACCATTTACCTGTATCATCAATATCAGCTTCTGGAATCCGTTTGAATTCATGCAGACGAGTGATTTTGTAGCCTAGGTCAGGAACTTGTGTTGGGAAGGCTTTCCTTCCCAATGAGTATAGTTTTTTGCGGGAATTTGCAAGAAACTGTTGATGTTTTTTCGCCTGGAAACAAAAGTTTAATACATAAGGATAGAAAAGAAATATGTAGGGTGCGCACAACAACAAGCTATACAACCATCTTTCGCCACCCAGGGAATGTCGTCTATTCAGTAAAATATCTAAGTCCATAAAAAACTTCTATCTCTATAGGTCAACATCATATGTTAACAGAAGCAGTGAAAATCCACATCCGTTTTCTGTTGTATTTATAGACGAAAGACGGGTGTACTTAATCGGAGGAGACTAATCTTTCAAGTTTCACAAGAACGTTCTATCTCTGTGTCTCACTTTCTGGTGCAGAAATTTATCGTGCGGTTAGTTGAAAAGCTACGTACGGATAGATCTTGCTACAGATCTACTATTTTGAAGAAAAAAAGCAAAAGTAAGAAATTAGTGTAGCGACGATTTGCTACATAGTGTTGGCATCTCTAAAATAAGCACTTCCTGTGCACTGTCATGATACGATCATCTTCAGTGGCCCGTGTATTGCACACGTGAATCGATTAGTAATTTTAGAGCACATTCGGAATAACGCTTTCAAACTTGGACAGAAAGCAGCGGTAGTAATTCGAAATACAATCATAGTGTGGACCAGAGAATAGCTCTCAGACGCACAATGGATGGTGACATCTCAGTATTTCGCAGCGATGATATTAGCTCGGACACGGAGAAGGCAATGAAAGCGGCCATAAGCTGTTGACATCAATCGACCAAAGCAGGTAATTGAAGCAGTTTATCTGAAAACTACTGGAAGGGTTGCTGAGAAACTCAACACGGACAATCCAGCAATGGTTCGTCATTTGAAAGGCAGTGGAATGCTGAAGAAACCTTGTAGGTGGTCCTTCATTAATTAAATGAATAGCAATGACAGAAACGACCTAGTTGTCTATCCCATTGTAACATGTGATGTTGACTGGATACTACGCGACAGAAACGATTTTCAGCTCAGTGGTTGGACGAAGTCGAAGTTTCAGGCATTTTTTAAAGCCTGATTTTCTCTAAAAGACTGTTGGAGGATTGTTTATTGAGCCGCAGCCGGAACACACCGTAACCATTTGCGTTGTGATGAAACGATTATGACCAGGGGAGTACTATCAAGAAATGTAAAATTATTGCTAGAGTGGATGAGTAGGGACACCGATATGAACAAAAGAAAAAGTTCACATTACATTTTCAGGCATGAGAAATTTCGAACTCGCGATGTACGATTATGTAAAAATTGAATGAGTTAGGATACGAAGCCTTCAACCACTCATTATAGTCATTGGATCTCTCGCTACCCAAACATTACTTTTTGAGCCATCTCTACAACTACTGGCAAATTTGGAAAACTTTTCGCTCATATCCATTTGACGGACAATACAATATATGACGAATAGAACAAGCTTAATAAGAGAACACTTATACAACATTTCAGTATAAATACCCAAGGAGTAGACCATGCTGGCAAAGAGGGTTGCGAACACAAGACCTTTGGGGGCGGATAGCACAGTGGTAGTGATGTCCGTCACCACGAGCATGGTGCTAGTTCGATTCCCCACAGGATCAATGAAGTCCGTCATCCCTCCGGCGTCGTAAAATTGGTCCCGCCCTTGTTTGAGAGAGAAATCACTCTCTGCAATCCAATTAGGAACGCTCCAGCCCGGCCATCCCAGAACTCCAAGGAGGGTTGCTCGACTAGCATTCTACCACATTCAAGATTAGATGAAAATCCTCAAAGTGCTCAAAGGGTAGACGTGAAGACGGATCAGATACAATAAAATAAAATAAATAAAAAAATTGTGCTGATGAGAAGGAGACTGCTATTCGGCCATTATATTTCACATAAGAAAGGCAAGTTTTGGAATAATTTGTTGGCGTGGTGTGCGAGGTGAATACACAAACAAAATGGTGTAGTTTATGCAGGTAAAGGGTAATCCCTCGATGAATATCAGTGCGAAAGAATAAGTTGTGATAAAGCTTGTCGACGACTTTTTAAATGAAGAAAAATGTTGTCTCTAATTGAAAGACAAGTGCATCTATGGTTGTAAGACCGCTTCGAAGTAACAGTCATCCTATTTGGATGCATGGAAAAGACAAGAGAAGTGTTCCTAAATAGGTTACAGAGCAGGAACTGAGTAGAGAACGCGTATAGGCTCATTAAAATCAAAGCAGATTGTGGTTTCCAGGTGAGCGCAGTCAAAGGATATAATTATGCCGTCCTCCTTGGTTGGTAGGACCAATCCAGGCAACTAATCCAGGTAACAAGACATCGGAATCTACGATCAAGGAAAGCTTAATATGGACACAGGCTATCGGACCATGTTCCACTCTCTGTGCTTTAGAAGACATGGCAAATGGTAGGTTAGTTGTGCTTCATTTGTGGCGAAGGACCACGCAAATTTCCATTTCCAGAATGCGGGGTTCCTTCGTTCCCTTCTTGTACATAGCTACAACCATGTTGGAAGAACCTACCTCACTCGGCAGATCGATGGGGTACAGAACGGTCCTTGGTCAATTACCAACCAAAATTATTCGTTTCCTTTCTGACAATCCATACTGAAGTTGAGCTAACATTTAACGACATTCATTACAAAGGTGAAAGACGTCTAGCAGCAATCTAACGCATGGCAAAACTTCGAAAACCTTCCTTCATAAAGGAGGAGAAAGAAATAAATCAAAAACAACAAGTAATGGGGTTCAGAGAATATGATAGACGACGCCGTACAATGCAAAAAAAAGCAGAGGGAACTACCAAAGCAAACTTTCAATTCCGATATTCATTGAGCTTTATCTGCTCAAAAATTGAACGTTCAACACTGAAGAGCTCAGGTTTCTCAGCTGGTCCTCCTTGTATCGTCTCCTTACCAGTTCTTCTGAAATATTCCAAATGAGACAGCCATCGCTCTTTCCATTTATTTTACAACCCACAGTACACAATTTATGCACAAACCAATAAGTAAATGTGCGATAAATAATTACGTATAATTTCTCACAATAGGTACTCTTCAAAATATTTATCGTACTACTAATATTTACAAGCAATGCCTTACTAAGCCGACTTTCACTTAACCTTGGCATTCACCTGATTCATCAGTAGTCCCGTTGATCGTCGAGTGACTCGAGCGGGTGCAAGTAAATCTTCCATTTCTCTCTGTTGCAAGCAAGAGTAGGCCAGTGGATTCTGCTCGCTCTAGGGACTCCTCAAGTATTATATCTTTCTGCTAGTCTTTTCGTGAAAAACTCTGACCATCGGGTAGGTGGTCTTCCTGCAGTGCGCAACACCCCGAGGAATCCAGTCACTACCGTCGCTTGCCCATCGGCTGTCATTCATACGGTCCACCTTATCTTCGACTGTTTGTCGTACAGAAAGGGATTTTCGATTTTTGACTGTGGACGCAGGTCGCAGCTTCAGACTCCTTCGTCTACTTACGTGAAACTCCTAGCATCGTCCTTTCGACCGCGCGTTCAATGACGCTGAGTGATTTTTCATCCTGTTTACGCATCGACCGGGTTTCTGACGGATAAATTAGGGCAGGAAGTAACGTTGAGTCGAAAAGGTGGGCTCGGAGTCGGGTGTTCTTTGTCCTCTTTACCACACCCAGATGCCCTTGAAGGCTCCCCAAGCCGCTCTATCTCTTCTGCTCAGCTCTGGTGCTAAGTCGTTCATCATATTGATTTTCCGACCTAGATAGACATAACTGGAGCATTCGCGGATATTCGTTCCGTTGAGCGTGAATGATGCATACGAAACCAATCCGTTCCTCATGAACATCGTTTTTGTGAGATTTAGTCGAAGAGCAATCTTTCCACAGACTTTATTTAAGTCGGTAAGCATACGTTCCGCTTGGCTAATGTTTGGTCTTATAAGGACGATGTCATTAGCAAAGCGAAGATGGTGTAATTGCCGACCGTCGATTTTCACTCCCATATTATCCCATTCCAATGCTCGCATAATGTTCTAGAGGGTGGCGGTAAATAATTTTGGCAAGATGGTATCACCTTGCCTTACCCCTCTTAGGACGTCTGTGTTAATATCGTTGCAGAATGGTGATATCCTGGTTGTGAAATTCTTGTACAGCTCACGAAGAACCTTTATGTGCTGAGTAGGGAATCTCGACTATTAAGGGCTTCCATGGCTGCTTCTATCTCAGTTGAGTCAAAGGCCCTCTGTAAATCGATGAAAGCTAGATAGAGCGGTCTTTTGTACTCTCGCGATACTTCAGTGAGTCTTTTTATCGTGTGGATGTAGTCCAATGGAATCTTTCACGAAGCAGGAGGTTGTCTGATCCCGTGTAGAATTTTGGGACAACGGCGACATCGGTAAGGCAAAACCTTCGCTTTACTGTGATGTGGTCTATTTCGTTATGGTACTCTCCACTGGGAGATTCCCACGTCCAGCGTTGAGTGTGGGGCTTCTGGAATTACGAGTTACCATAAACTGTCTTGGTAGCCATGAAAAACTCAGGCGCTCACCCTGTTCATTCCATTCTAATCCGTGGGTCTCAATGTGACGTTCTTCAGACATTCTTCTTGGTCCAATCTTGGCATTGAAATCTCATTATAACCTTGAAGAGGGTATGGTTTTCTTTGTAAAACTTCTCCAATTCCATATAGAACGCTTCGACTTCTTCTTCGTCATAGTTCGATGTCGGCGCGTAAAAGACGAAGATTGTCAAAGCCGGAATTGATCCACGTCTTTTTAATCGTAAACGTCCGATTCGGGTTGTAAGTTGTTCGAATGAATCGATGTTCATGGACAAACTCGTGTTGACGAGAACGCCGACACCGCTGTCTCCTCTACTGTCGCATGTTCCGAGGAGCAGTTTTTCCCCGGTGTCAGAGATGCAGTTGAATGGGTGACGTCATCTAGTCTCGGCCAATCCGATGACGCCGTACCTTATCCTTCTTGCTTGCATGAGCAAGTCTTCTATCGAGCATTCGGATGCAAACGTGTGCACTGTAGGTACGTAAGATATCTTGACATCAGGAAACATTAACCGTAATAATGGTAGGACCCGCATGGTGTGGTGGTGAACGCGTTAGCTACCGGAAAGCGTAATAGCGCGTTCATTCCCCACCGTAGACACCTGCGGTCTAGAGTTCTGCAAAAAATCTCAGCATCATTGTGGTTGAATCAATAATCGTTTATATTTTTTCGGCTTTCTGACTAATATTTCGAGTTGTTCGCCTTGCGTTCGTCTGAGTTTGACTTCGTAGAAGTAAATTTCCTGAAAGTGCTTTTTGAATCTGATATTCCTACTTTAAAATTTACTTACAGCACAGTTTATACTACAATTCAATTACACGAAGACATCAGAAGTAAGCAGAACGAGCTCCGCTACGATGCTTTACATTGTAGCTTTCGAAGGAAATACTGCCACGACCGACTTTCTATTAACCTCGGCATTGATCAAGTGATTTTGTTCGTATTTTTTGAGCAAACGCGAGGTGTTATTGTTCTTTGTTCACGATTAAGCTGATGTTTCGGCGAATTTCGCCTTCTTCAGAGCCGCTTTCTATGAGGTCTCCACTAAGTATCTAAATACGAACAAAATCACTTGAAGGAAATACTGTTGTTTCGATAATGTTTGCTGTTTTATTTGCTGCCTACTAATGTTTTCTCGACAGCGTATTGTACGAACAACCACAACAATGCTGACATATTCGCAAAACCTTGACCTCGTGCCAGATCGAACCATGATTTTCCTTTCCGGGGGCTAGCGCATTACACATTGCGCCATTGAAGCCCTTGATGTGCGTTTCTCTCTGCTAGTTTTCTGTCTACCAGTGCCATCAGTGATCAACCGTCAACGGAATTGGTCTAGAGAGCCCACACAGGCAGTGAATCCACTTAATGCTGAGACTTCAGTGGCAACTACAATGTTTACTTTTTTATTTTGTCCTTACTACAATTTTCACAGTAGGCTATTATGCGAAATCAACCACTACAATGCTGAAATATTCCCAAAACGTCCGTGGCGCAGGGTGTAATGCGCGAACCACCAGATAGGAAAATTATGCTTCGATCTGGCCCAGGGTCCAAGTTTTGCGAATATCTCAGCATTGTTGTGATTGTTTAGATATACTATCAAATTTCGGAAAACCATGATTCTAAAGACACTTGAATTTAAGCCAACACTGCACAAAAATTATGTACCCGATCAATACCTTCGAGCAAAAAGTCTCCTATTACCATTTATGATTTAAGCTGTTGAAATACTCTATTGATGCAGAAATGATTACTCGCCATCGATAACGTCATTATTCCAAATCGTTCTCAGAACAGCAGCATAAGAAGAGTCGATTCGGTGTTAACAGGGGATAAATTGGTTGCTAACACTTTTGAAAGCAAATAGATTTCAATGATGCTGAGAGATTTGTAAAATTCCGGACCGCAGGTGTCTGCGGGTGGAGAACGAACGGGGTATTTCAGGGGAGTAACGCATTCACCACCGCACTATGTGGTTCCTTCATGTCGCCTGTCTCACAGCTGGTTGTATCAATCAGTGCCATCAGCAATCATCTGTCGCCAGGATTTAACTGGGAGCCCAAATGGGCAATGAACCCAGTTAAGCAGAGAAGCAATTAGATTTAGTGACGTTGAGAGGTATTTTTCGGTGACTAAATTTCTTGATCACTTGGATATCTGATAAACGCTTGGAAGAGACTCCATCCGCTTGCTGCTTACGTAATTTTTTTACAGCATTATATTTTGTTTTCAACTTTCAATTAGGAATTTCATTCAGCGATTATCCAATGTTTTGATTCAATCACAAGCTTACACGACGTTGCTAGAAATCTTTATTATGGCTAACGTTTTGAGAGCGCCGCCTTCTTAAGAGCCACGACGATTTGATCCAGCGTTCATGGAGGTTGTTGATTCTAGCGATCTCAGTGTTCCTGATCGCTCCATTGAGTTAAATTCGAGTTGAGTCGGATCATTTTCGACCACGCAATCAATGCATTTCTTTTCCAAGTTTATTAATAATTGAACTAATCGAACCAGCGAAAATATGGATATTTTCAGCACAATGGACTTCTTTAGGACATCGAATACAGCACCTCTTTATTGTGAACACTTTATTTAAAAAAAGAGTGTTCACAAAAAAATCGAGCAGTAACAGGGTCTACTACGATAGTTCATCCAGACAGTCAGACGATTGCTTTCATTTCGCCGCTTGCAATGCCACAAGACTCGCTGTAATTATTGTATTCAGACGAATAAGTGTAGACGAAGACTGTTTGATAGAACATTTTGTAGAATAATCTTGTCAAAAATGTAAATACTTTAGAAACAAACTTCTCTTTAAAGCTTGAAGGAATATACTTCAATGCGAGTAGTGAACAAGCGGCTAGCAAAGCCATCACGACATAGACGGTCAGGAGAACGGTGCTGACCATCGGAAATTATGCAAGACATACAACTTCTAATTCAATACGTACAAGCTTTTATGCTACTTGAGAAGGTTGGCCTATTTGTCAACAGTTAAGACTACCTAAAAGAGTATGTTGCACTTCTAGCAGATGGTAAACCCACCTTTCTGAATTAGAGTAGGTCGACAGATATTCCGAAGAAAGTGGAACAATGACACAAAATCGAACTTGCACCTCTTTGAATACCCAAGGTTTAATAAGCGTTGTTTTCGTCCACATTTCTCGATGCCATCATTTGCTTATCATCACTTATCATCCGTAAGCTGCGTTGTTCAACGAGTAAAGCTGGAGTGTGATTTGAGTGCTCTTTTGGGCCAGACAAGTCCCAGTGAAAAACCAAATGGAAAGTTTGTCTCGATACATGATTTGAATGCCGGCTAATATTAATCGGAGAATCAAGGTGGCACAAATCACGTATGCATTTGCCCTCAAGCTTACATAGCGTACGGATGATAAGTGCTGATGAGCAAATGATGACGTGCAGGAATGCGGATGAAAACAACTGTTATTAAACCTTGGGTATTTAAGGAGGCGTAGGTTCGATTTTGTATCATTGTTCCGCTTTCTTCGGAATAACTGTCACCCACCTGCAGTTTAAAACGGTGGGT
The DNA here is from genome assembly GCA_900624975.1 of Angiostrongylus costaricensis. NCBI lineage: Eukaryota > Metazoa > Nematoda > Chromadorea > Rhabditida > Metastrongylidae > Angiostrongylus > Angiostrongylus costaricensis. The sequence goes on from UYYA01003925.1 coordinate 169,300, forward strand.
TTTCCATTTCCTAAAAGCGCAGCATAACACTAGCTCTCTCTCTACTATTGCAAACTGTTATCAAACGGTGGCGGAGTGTTCCAGTAGTATAAAAGCCTAGCCAAATTGGATTTGGAGTTATATGTCTTGCAAATTTTCAAAACATTGGCTTACCGATAAGATCAGAACAACTGATACGGAGAACGTACTAGAAAGAAAACCGGATTGAAAATCCAAGCTGTTCAATGATGAATGCTCAATTTTTGAGCAGATATTGAAAGGTATAGTAAATTATGCAAACTTTTTAATATTTATATACTAAGTGGTGAGGTCTTGGCTATCTCCAGATTCCATGACTGCTTTTGCATCAGCTAAATCGAAAGCGCTCACTAAATCGATAAAGTTGAGACAGTGCGGCAGGTAACGTGTGAACAGCCGATCCGGTGTATAGATGAGGAAGGTTTTGCAAGTGTTCAAGTGTTATCTTGTCCCTGACCTGGCGTTCTTCGATTCTTCATCGAGGAAATAGTATCTCGGATTTCGGAAAGGAGAGCCGATGGTACAACGTATCCATCCTTCTTTATTTCATATGAGGCAGGAAGACTTGGTTGTTGAAGAGTTCAGAGTCGTAATCGTGAATGATATTCTCCATTATCTTTCGGGAAGCTACAACTGGCACCTATCTCGTAAAATATCTGCACTTACGGTCCTCGGCTTTGAATATCGCCCTATCAGATCGCAAGGCTTGAGAAATGTTTCCAGCACCCATCTTTCTGCCTACTGTAGCCCGACTCCGCCTACTGTAATCTGACTCCGCTCAGCGCAAAGGTATATAAACGGCTCCACGGTTAGCTAGCTCATGTCACAGCAATCCTGCCCAAGTCACCACATTCGTACCCCACCTCCATCTCATATAGTAAAAGACATATGCCAATCTCTTCACTCATAAGCAGCCTGAACACCAGTGATCAGGCTGGGTCTATTCATTACTCGTATCATCGTTGCATTAATTGTAGAGTTTTATTATTATGATTGTTGTATAATTATGATAAACGGTTTAATTACCCAAGTTTGAGGTGTTTGGCATTGTGACTGCTAATCACGAGATGTCCCGAGTGGCGCGCACAAAGGCGAGCAGCTAATTCCGACCGAATTGTCTTAACTACTTGGTATTCCTATATCAACGAGCCGTCCCAACACGATGATACCAAGCTAACAAGATTCCTGAATGGTCCAATACTTTGTAAACGCCATTAAAGTCGAAAAGTTTAACGAATACAGACACTTGGTAGTGAGATGAAAGATGTGAATTATAGCGTCAAGTTGAGAGTGTTGTCTAAGGTTCACTGGCAATCGCAGCATTCCCACTCAGTAGGTGGTAGTAAGACCGTGGCAATGGTTTGTTCTTGCGTGTCGTACTGCAGTTGGCTTTCTCACCCAACAGGCTGCCGAAACCATATTCGTTCCGTTTTGCTACCCGGAGAACAAGTTAGGAACAAACCTGCGATAGGGATAGACGTGGACGTCGTCGTTGGAGAAACACACTCGCAACGCTGCACTTTGTCACCACAACACGGCTTAATAGGAGGGATAAATAGACCCGCTTAACTACTAAAATTTCATTCAAATGAACATTCTCTGTACTGAAACCTACACCGTTCTTGAAAACGAGTTGTCCATTCATTTGAGTGTTAAAGCAATTTCTCAAGAATACATCCATGGTCCTCCAAGGGCGTTTCATTGCTTTCATCCGCCATTTCTATAGGAATTACTATCTGGCGACTGCACAGTGTACCTGGCGGCAAATGTGAAAATGCCATTTGAAAAGTAGTCTTCAGAGAATAACCAGAAAAATTTGCTTGGTTACAGTGCAAAAAAAATAACATGATCTACCTTTCTTACAGGTCTTAAGAAATAGCCGAAGGCCGAATTTCAAAAATTCAAAAGCGCCACTGAGGTATGCATACGGTTCAAAAGCCGCTAAGTGGTATTCTTAGTACATTACCGTTTGGTTGCTGTTGAAGCAACAGAGCCAGAGAATTTTGTCATTCGGATGACAAAGAAATGACACGAGAGTTCCAGAACCTTTTTATATGCCTGGACCTGTATTTAACAGCGCTTAATATCAGTTCAAATACATTAACTCTGTATTCTCTTGTATGCTATCGAGTGGCTCGAGAAACCACTTTACTTGCTTTGATTGGCGGCTGCAATATCTGAAAAGAACTCCATCGAATTTATCCTTAGTATTTTTCATGCTGCTAGTTTTATCAGCTCATGTTGAGGTAATTAAATTTAATATAAAGTGCAGCTCAATGACATGATGAAGCAGGTAGGCAGTGCTGAGTTTCACACAGATGATGTTGCTCGACATGTTGAGTTCCTACGGGTACGGTCTGTCACTTGTGTTCTATGGTATACAACAAATCGATATTCCAATGAAAGAGCTATCGCGTAGTGATTAGAGGTTTGATGTTATGCGAACATGCTGCTTGGTTCAATACCGCGGTGTTCCAGCAAACCCCCAACTCTCTGCCACCGGTAAACTAGTGCCCAAATTGAAAGCTATCTCCGATGCGGAAGGACAGCGACTGCCTGTGATGAAAATTTAGGAACGGTTTAGTACGGCTTCTCTGAGATTTAAGGAAGAAACGAGCTCGACTTTCATTCGAAGCATTTATGGAAAATGCGAAGTCCTTATGCTGCAGTCAAACCCAAAGAGAAATTCTCTATGGATAATGGACAATGAATGTGTGACAATGCACTGAACCTAGAACCCACATAGTACTCGAAGACCAGTGATCTTCGAAGTAAGGAATAGTTTTTCCTTCAATTCTAGTTATCTCACCTGTTATGTCGTTACTAGTTGTGACAGAGTGTTTAATTAATCTTTTGAGAAACAGTTGCAGGATCTCTGCTCTCTTTTGCCTTTATGTACGTTTACGTCCATGTGAATGGTCTATCACAGGGCTTACGCTACCTGAGATAAGCACACTAGTCCCTCATCGAAATTCATCATGGCTGCAGCGTTATCGAATTGCCCACAATAGTGCGGTGCTGAGAAGATGAAGAAGAGAAGAGTTACCAGACGCTTATTCGCAAAAAATTCATAGCCAACCTGTACGACCTGAAACAGTCGCAGAACATGCTGTGATGTCTGAAAAGTTTTGTTACCGATAGAATGACCTGATGTGCTCTGGCGACTAGATTGATGCCTAGAATGGAAATCATTTCGTGCACGATGTCTTGCCCAAATACGTACGAAAGTCCTCGAGTGTTCGCTTGCCAACCCTAGATTGAATTTTTACCTCAAAAAAAGACATTCGAGAGTATTTAAATCTGCTCGAAATTCTTGATTATTGATTATTGATTATATGCACGTTTGAGCTGAAAGAAACAGGAAGCGTCTTTACAATGAAGTTGGAGTCTCTTTATACAACTCCTTCGCAGTATTCTTCAGCACAAGGTCTTCCTCGCTATTGCAGCAGGTTGTACGGATCCTCTAACGGATGGTATTCGGAAAGTTATTTTCGAGACAAATTTATGAGTCTAAGAGACGGACTGGTTGTTAAACGTAAATAGAAATTGGTAGTAAGACGAAGATAGATTTAGAGATGGGCTCCCTGTCTGTTGCATCCGATTGATATATGAGTTCAACAGCTAGGAAACATGTACTCATAGATGCGTGCATAGATGCGCTTGCATGTATGGAATTGTGTCCTGGACTCTGACGTTTCGGCTGTTTATCGCCCCACATGCATAAGTCACCCATGTAAGATTCTGTGCAGCAGGCTTCCAACAATAACTGGAAGACTTATTAAGAATAAGGTAGCCGTGAAGTAGCAAAATTGTGGAAAAATCAGGTTGTATTGAATAAATCTGCTATTAACAACTTGTTTACTCAATAGGAAGACATTAGTTTTTCAATCACTGGCGTGGTTAATAGAAATTCGGTCCATGGAATTGCTAAGTGGTGTATCCTGAACGCTAATTATGCCGAAGGTTATACGATGAAAGAAGACCTTGTGTTTCTCTTCTGCTCATGCATACCACGCGTTTTTCTGCTCTTAGGAAAGCTATGATCTAAATCTCGCAGAATTTTGTCAGTTAAGAACTTTTTTAAGGAAAAAGTCTTAGTGTTAAACAGGATCCAGTATGGATGATAACCAGTCACGCGTATTTGAGATACTATGCAATGCAAAACTTGCGTATTGATTAGCCAGCCTGAGATCTCCACATGCGGTTGCAGTTTATAAAGATTGTATTTCTTACCTTAACGCAGTGATCAGGGTCACTCCATAAGAGATCGATGTGCAGCGATGCGTTTGAGGGATCAATGGGGCGAGTGATTTGTCGCAATTGATCCAGATATTTTAACTGTAAAAATGTGTTTTTTTTTCATACAATACAGTATTTAAATACCTTTTAGTACGTGGACATTCTAATAACCTTGGGAGACAAGCCACCATGCATGCAAAGAATTTTGCCAGCCACTAGTCCGGTGAATGGCATCGTTGCGAACGATTCCTGAAAAGAGGCTTCTGTTCCTACTTAATACTGCAGACCAAGTGAAGTAGGTGGCATTCCGAAAGGAAAAAGAGAATTGAGAAACCTGAAAACCGAGCCATAATCGAGTACTATTGCAGCGCCTGTTGCATTCTTCAAAGAAGTCGTAAACTCGATTAATCGGAGCGCACTCATGGTTTCCTCGCAAAATGAAGAAGCTATTCGGATACTTGACCTAATCGAAAGCAGTTAAATAGATGGATGAACCATGAAATTTGTTCCAAAGAACTTCATTTGACCTTGTAGCTGAAGAACAGCGCAATGCATTCAAGATTTAGATGGCCGCGGTCAACGTAGTCACCAAGGAAGAAGTAATTAACCATCGGCGGAAAACCACCTCGATCAAACAATCGAAGAACATCTAGAATCAAAGTGGAAATTTTTCAGGAAGGAACAAAATAAGTTGGCAGTAGCTAATAATCATCTTGGTGTTGCAGTGACCGAAGCCTCTTTACAAACCTGCAAATTGACCATGAATATCTCCACATATTATTGTAGGAGACTGGACCTCAACCAGCGATGCTTTGCTAAGAAATACTTGTCTGGAAAAGAAATATGGATATAGACAATAGAAAAAAAATTTCTGCGATATCGATATCCACCGTTTAACGTCGGTATAAGTAGCCAATTTTTCTTCCATTTCGGAAGATATTCATTTCAATGACCAGTTCGTGTTAACCGGTTGTTACAACCGGAGATAACACTTGCACTACCTGGAAGTCATCTGTGCCGCTATCGAATTCAAAATGAAAGACTGTCTTCTTGGTTTATGGTGGCATGCGGCCGCAGAAGATTGATGCTATCTACTATGTTTCGTACTGATTGGCATAGGTATAAGGAGATGTAAGCTTTCTTGGAACGGAGGCTGTTGCTGTTTGGTGAGACGGATGACGGAAGGTAACAGTAATGTTTTCATATTACGTAGTATTCATAAGCCAACATGAGATTGTTGGAAAAAGCTGCTTCTTGGGGTTGCTAATGCCTTACGGAATCCGTGTTTTCTCCTGAGCCACAACAAATATTTTTGGGTGTCTAAAGCAGATGCTTCTTACGGCATGGATTTTCGCAGTAGCATCGAGTCGAATCCATTGGAGTGGAAGTACGAGTGGTGAACGGAAGTACTGCTTTGCTGGACGACTCCGTTGGTTTTAAAGGTGGCTGGTGCCCACACATTCACCGGAATTTGAGACAACGATCGTTTCAAGCAGCGCTCGCCGACAAGCGTCCGTTTTTGTAAAAATGGAGATCGTCGCTCAACTTTCATTACTAACAAGAAAATCAACGCCTCTAAGCGATTTTGATAATTCTCCACTGAACATGTCCATGCGTTTTGCTTTTAAAGACCACTGTAAGCTTGGTATAGGCTTATTCCCGGCTTTATTTCGTGGTTAGACGACATGCGTTATTCACCTTGATACACATTATGCACATACCTCGCCGTTTGGCAGAGCAGCAACAGTTCTGATTCCTTCACATTGTTAACCAATGCACAACTTCGTACACCAACGTTTAATAATCGGACGATCATATCGTCTATATCCATACGAACAGCCATCGTTTGCTGAAAATACAGTGTTCCTTGAAAATGTTTGGAAAGGCACACAGTTTCGCTGCATCGCATTGTCGCTGTTGAACCGGGAACATCAGTCGGCTGCACATCTCAGTAGTAAAGCTCTGTTCAAAATAGAATGGTGACTGAGACAAAAACATCTGTTACTTACTGTTTAGAAGCCTGTAGAGTGTTAGAAGATAGCCAAATAACTATGACGACCGCAGCAGTAGAAATGGTACTTCCTTTGTAACTGGTCTGCTTTAAATAGCCAAGTGGAAAACAGCTCTCCTATGTTTTCCGATAAGCTCGCGTATAACGAGTATCACAGTACTGAGAGAACAACAACATCATAGGTGATTTTCAGTATGATTTGCGGTCAGTGTCATTTCTTGTCAGAGGACAAACCAGTCGTGTAGCTTCGATGGATTGCCTTTTCTCAGAATTCCGAAAAGTTTCATGGCACTCTAACAAGCTACTGAGCGTTCTCTTGCTTTTACCTATATTTTATTTTGACGTGAAGCAACGATTTTGTGAGGAAAATAGCGATGGTTAGGAAATTTTTTTACAAATTCAAATTTCCTATGGGAATCGTAATAAGTGCAATATCTGCGATGACTGTTTCCTATTTCGCTCCTCTTTCGGAAAACTTGGATTGCGTCCGGATGGAACCAAAGAGCGAAGCAACGATGGAACGATGATAATTTCACGAATATTGTGTAGATTTCAGCGAATCATGCCAGCAGAGCGTACGGTTGAACGGAATGCCCATTTCAATGGTGTTTTATCATAACTCGCTACTGGCGATTGCCTTGCTCAATAGTCTAGTGAACCCTGCGCACCTAAGCACTTGTGAATGAACTGAGAAGCGCAATTTCGCTCACTTCCTCGGATTACAAAGCGCTGCAACTATACAGAATTTCACACAAATTTTCGTCTCCTTTTTAACCTCATCCGGATACTCGTCTGTGCATTTCCGAAGACTTTTACTTGGTATAAGATTTTTAAATTGTTGCCTAAATTGCCTTTGCAATATCTGTACGCCGGTTTGTATAATAGAATTATAAATTTCTTGGTGTTTTCACGCTCATCGTGGCTAGCCAAGTTCTGACTAATAGCAATGCAGATTACGAGTTCATCATCCAATGTGGCTTGTCCATACGAAAGGGAGTTCGACGTTTACATTCAGGAACGAAGCTGAGAGTAATCCAATATTATGAGTCATTGCAACTTTGAGAGCAGTGTATTCATTATCCATCATGTGGTGACATCGTGCGAAAGCGCCAACACGGCCTTTAAGACTTTATGGAAGGAAAATCTAGCCCAGTCGGCAAATACCTAGACTGATGGAACTCATGTGTTCCCCACGACTCTTCTCAATTCATGAAGACATGCCATTCGAGTGGTCGGCTGTAATACTGTGGAAGCCAAAACCAGCACAACGTCAAGTGGTATAAGGTTGCAATTTCTGAATAATGTTCTGTATGACTGAGCTGGCACGACGTTGGTATAGCAACCTTTATTCGAGTAAGGTTTCAATGCCCTCGCCTTCCTTACTGCCGAGTTGATCTGAGTCGGTGGTTCACAGTTGATCGTTGTCGCGATATGGGTGTTCGTTGTTGCCACTAGTTTTCAAAATATTTATTGCCACAGCATACATTTACTTCCATAAAAAAGTACAATACAACACTAGCTGACGTTTCGCTTGTATAGCCTTCTTCAGAACCTGGAAGGGTACAGTGATATGCAATTTACCATATCGAAAGCTTCAAAAACATGCACAAAAAGACGAAAAACTGCATTGCAATTACGTGTAAGAGTCTCGAAAAACTCTCCGTTTTTAACGTAACTTTTACCGAGGAAGATTAGAACAACTGATTTGATGATTGCACCATCCCACATCAACAATTGGTGAGAAAATGCGGGGCCAGGTCGCGTGTGACCTCTGGGCATTCGTCCCTGCTATTCATTGTGGGGTACTTGGCATTTATCCAAAACGCCTTAAGAAGTTTTCGCACTGGTGTTTTAGCCTCCTGTGCAAGGATATTGACTTTTACATCAAAGCGATCTCCACTATGCTTTTGTATCCCATGCGTGCCTAGTGTGGTACTTTGTCTTGCTTTTCGTTTGCCATCTAGGTGTTCTTTTATACGGATACACAAACGTCTGCCCGTTTCGCCAATATATTCATTTCCGCAATTATTACAAGATATCAGGTTTATCGTACCTGAACTCATACAGTCACCGTCCCTGCCGTAAGGGCAAATTACGCAATTTGGTGCTTCATACAGACGGTCATACAGGCGGTTACGAACTAACTGACGTCGTAGAGTAGCCGGTGGTATTTCAACTATCGCTACCGATTCCTCTAGACCTGTTTTTCTCAAGTATCGTTTTGCATCTACGCTTACTTGATCGCTAATAAAGGGCAGCATAAACGGGGTTTTCTTCCCCCAAGTGTTTCCTTTTGACGCGTCACACTCCTTTTAAAAATATCCCGTGTGGATACTATTTCGTAGCCATTAGAGGTGGCTATTTGCCGAGCCAAGTCGCGCGATTCTTCCTTTAGTTTCCAGGTAGTGCACACAGAGGTGGCTGTTCGAAGCATGTTTCTCATAATCGCCCTCTTTGTGTGTGAAGGGTGGGAAGAGAGGAATGAACAAGGATGTCCTTATTTCTTGGTTTCCGGCACCACTTTATCGTGTAATCGCTATCTAATATGTAAATTTGAACGTTGAGAGATAGAAGCCAACTTTCATTCGGTTTTTCCCGGGTGAATTTAGTGTCTCAGACTGCTCGTGCAATAATTTAAAGCGTTTGTCCATTTCTTCCTAAGTAGAGAAAACAATCAGCTATATATCTGCAGTAGAGTAGTGGCCGGAGATCGATGTACATGAACTTCTATTTTAGACATGAACGCAGGAGGACTTGGTTATTGAAGAGCTCCGAGTAGTAATCGTGTGCAGCTTTTTCCAGTATCTTTCGGGAAGCTGGAACTGTTCCGTCTAGGCGTCGGGGCGCTATCATCCTGGTCTTCGAATTTGCACAGTTTTGGTGGACTTTCGAAATGCTCTTCCCAGCCGTTGTACCTTTAGCCACAACTGCTGTTTTTGTCTCTTCGGTATCCTCTTTTATCTCTGTTTTGCATATTTGGACGTAAGTTGGGACATGCCTGTGGCTCGTACGATTCCGCGTTGGCTCAGCTCGAATGGCTTCGTATAAAGATGTCTGTTGATGACTTTTCAGCTCTCAGTTTTCATAGAGCTAACGTGGAGATGTTGAATAAATCAGTCTTGTTCCACGTCGATTCCGTCGATATAATGCCCTGAGCAGATTCCAGTTCGTGGAGGTTTACAGACTTCGTTTCTCAAATTTCGTGGGTTTTTCCTCTCTCCAAGAAAGAAGGGATCTGCGCGTTAATCCAGTGTCATGCAAAATTCTGTAACAACAGCGGTTTCGGTTAAGCAAAACCTTCGATTTACTGTGATGCGATCTATTTCGTTATGCTGTTCTCCATTGGAAGGCTACCACGTCCAGCGTTGGAAGTGCGGATTTGCGAGAATTTGGCTTCTGCAAATGCCGGTTTCCATGAAAGAAGTCATAATAAGATTAGACAGCGGTTCTCCCTGTTTGTACCATTCTAACCCTTCGGCTGTAATGTGACGTTCTTCTGATGTTTCCTTTTTTCCAGTTTTAGCGTTCCAGTCGCCAATGATGATCTTTAAGACCGTGTCTGTAGGACCTCTCTCGTAGAATCTCTCTAAGTGATTCACATCTCTCCAGCCGTAAACTGCCGATTAAAATTGTTAGTTGTTCGAACGGCTCGATGTTCATGTCGAAATCATGCCGTCGATAACACTAACTCCGCCCACTCCTCTACTGTTACAAGTTCTGAGGAATTTCTTTTCCGGAGTCATAGGTGGCGCTAGGTGGGCGGTGCATTCTCTTTGGCCTATCGGGTGACAGTGTACCTTCCTCTTTTAGCTTGTGCCATAAGTTTTATATACTGTCCAATATCCCGCGTGATAATGAGGCATTCCTCTCTGCAGTTCATTTTCGGATTCTTGGAATCAATCCAGAATGCCTCTAGAGTTTTGCGCGCTTGTCTTCTCGATTCTTGCGCGAGGATCATAACCCTTACTTCAAAATCTTCTCCGTTATGTTTCTGTCGAGGCGAACAACAAGCATGGACCATCGACTCGGATCACCGGCTCTGAGGAAGACGAAGACGTCGAAGCGTTAGCCGAAAATAAATATATTTATCAACCTCGTGCAAGCTTATCAAGAAAGAATACATATTGATTAGTCACACCGAGGTTTAGGGAAGGTCGGTTTCGAAATATTGGTAGAGTTATCGTTGGGGTACCTGTGGTTTCCTCTACACCTATCTCGAGCTACAGTTTCGTAGCCATTAAAAATGGCTATTTGCCACGCCAAGTTCCGGGACTCTCTCTCTGCTGTCTTCCTGTACACACGCTGGTAGATGTTCGAAACATGTTTCTCACAAGCGCCCTTTTCGTGTGAGAGGGGTGAGAGAAGAGGTACTGAACCAGGATGTTTTACTGCTTGGCTTTTGATACCACTTCCTAATGTAGCCGTTTTCTGATGGGCTGATTTGCACGTTCAGAAATGGAAGCCAGTTTTCTTTTGGTTTCTCTCGGGTGAATTTAATATACTCTGACTGTTCGTTCAAAAACTTGAAACATTTGTCACCTTCTTCTTCTGTTAAACAAATGACCAAGCAGTCATCTTTATATCTATAGTAGAGTAACGGACCGAGGTCGATTACTGGCGTTTCCACCTTAGACGTAAATGCAATGGCAAGGTTTGTTGCCATTCGTTGTCCCATTGCCAATCCTCTCATTTGAGAGCAGTACTTTCCGGAATATCTTAAGATTAAGCAATTTGGGCACACCTTTAACAGTGTGATCAACTGCTACATCGAGAAGCCGTACATGTTTATTGCTCCTTCGTGTTGTATAAGGAGCTCGCGGATGGCTTGCATAGCGGAGTCGTTCGACACGTTTGCATGGAGGGCAGTGACGTCGAAGGACTTCACCACGTACGCTCTGTTGGGTCGCGCGTTGCGTAGACGATCCAAGAACATTTGGGTGTTCGTTAGATGAGCTGGAATGTATTTCAACAACTGAGTAAATATTAGGGTTATTAACTGGGTTATTCTATCCGTTGGCTCGTCCACGCAGCTAATGATAGGTCTAACCTTAAATAATGATGGTTCGGTAGACACGATATCATCGCTGGATACTAACTTATGGGTTTTGACAAGTAAGTACAGGAGGGGACATGTTGGTGTGTCAATTTTGAGATAAGGGATAACTTGTGGTTTTAACCCAGCCGCTCTTGCCACTTTAACCCATTCGTTGTTTAGCTTTCGGTATTGTCTTTTAATGTGTCGTTTTCTTGTTCAGCAATCGCGAGGTTTTTAAACAGCATGCATTTACTTCCATAAAAACGCAATACAATACAACGCTAGCTGACGTTTCGGCAGTATCGCCTTCTTCAGAGCCTGGAAGGGTATACTGATATACAATCTACTAGGCCAAACGCTTCAATAACACTTACACAAAGACGAAAGACTCTTTGGTAATTACACGATCAACAACTTCTCGAAAAACCCACTGCTTTTTCGTGACTTCCAATGAGGAAGTTTAGAACAGCTGATTATAGTCGCATGTGGTTGACGACTGCGCCATCCCACATCAAAAATCGATGCGAACGTACGGGATGAGGTCGCGTATGACCTCCGGGCATTCATCTCTGCTATTCATTGTAGGGTTTTTGGCATTGTTGAAGTTGAAATACCACCGACTACTCTACGTCGCCAATTAGTTCGCAACCGCCTGTATGCATGAGTTCAGGTACGATATACCTGATGTCTTGTAATAATTGCGGAGATGAATATATTGGCGAAACGGGCAGAGCTTTGTGTATCCGTATAAAAGAACACCTAGATGGCAAACGAAAACTAAGACCAAACACCCCACTAGGCACGCATAGGATACAAAAGCATAGCGGAGACGATTTTGAAGTAAAAGTCAATATCCTTGCACAGGAGTCCAAAACACCAGCGCGAAAACTCCTAGAGGCTTTTTGGATCAATGCCAAAAACCCTACAATGAATAGCAGGGACGAATGCCCGGAGGTCATATTTGATGTGCGATGGTGCAGTCGTCAACCACATGCGAGTATAATCAGCTGTTCTAAACTTCCTCATTGGAAGTCACGAAAAAGCGGTGGGTTTTTCGAGAAGTTGTTGATCTTGTAATTACCAAAGAGTCTTTCGTCTTTGTGTAAGTGTTATTGAAGCGTTTGGCCTAGTAGATTTTACATCAGCATACCCTTGCAGGCTCTGAAGAAGGCGATACTGCCGAAACGTCAGCTAGCGTTGTATTGTATTGTGTTTTTATGGAAGTAAATGTATGCTGTTTAAAAACCTCGCGATTGCTGAACAAGAAAACGACACATTCATATTCCAATGCCGAGGTTAAGAGAAAGTCGATCCTGTGAACTATTGTCTTTTAAATTCCTTTTCAGACGACGGACGATGAAGGGAAGCATCCTTAAGGTGCTTTTCCCTTATCTCAACACCTAACTGATAGGGAATTACAACGAACTCTCCACCCTTATCACTAACCGACAGTCTTATGTTTTTCAATCTTATCTGCTCCCGTACCTCCCGCATGCCACATTTTTGTATTTCAGTGAGGTTGGAACAGTAACTCTTGGCGCGATAGTGATTAAGGACTTTGAAAGTTTCATTTGTAAATGTTCAAAATTTAATGTTAACTTCATTATTGGGCTCTCGTTGTCTAAAGAACGGTTGAGGAAATGGTGGTATTGGTATTGTCCCTACCTTTTCTTGTTCGCGCCTATTTAGCGCTTCATCCCTAGCTTTTTTGCGGAGTCTATCTTGAAGTTCATGTAAAGTACATGCGACCCTACGCAAGGTTGCCTTAGAAATGGGTTCAGATGGTGAGAAACTTGGTCCCAATTCTAATAACCGTCAGGGATAGTCATGCCTCCTAGCACGCTTAGTGTTGAATTTCCTTGCACATTATTTATCCTGCTGTGACTTATTTTATCTTCGTTGGCGGTGTTTCTGTATGCTTTTGAAGCCGTGTTATGCGATTTACTCAAAAGGCCTTCGAATTTTCTCTGCAAAGCTACTTTGGCATTAGGTCTAATAGATTAAAGGACCTAAAGGAAATCAACACTGACCCACCCACTAATCTCCTCCAGAGGCGGTCCTCCAAATACTGAGCACAGTAGTTTTCTTTCTTCTCTCACTTTTTCCACTTGGCGAACATCTGGCTTTGTTTGCTTCGTAGGCAGGTGCGTAGTAGATGCAATTCGATGTTCAGTACACGGTGGTTATCCTCTGGCAATCCGCATACTTCGCGTAGTCGTTTTTTTTTTTATGAATTTCGGATTCACTTAATGTTTTATGCAGCGGTGGAGAAAGTGTATCGCCTATCGAGCTAAGACGATCTTTTGTCTCAGTGACAGTGCTTCTTTTGCAAGTCGGAAATATTTTGCTGGTACATCTTGTAGTACTCGCGCGTCGGACTTTCTATTAACCTTGATTGAATAATTCTTTCTGCTTCTGTTCAGCTTTTTCTACTCATAGAAAGCGGTTAGTGTGCGAAGACTCTGTGTTCAATGTGATTGAAATTTTGGTTCAGCATTTTCTCTGTTTGGTTATGGAGATGTTTGGCCATGTAGATTGCAGTCAACTTGACCTTTCCAGGCACTGACGAAGGCGAAATCCGCCGAAACGTCAGCTTGTACGTAATAAAGAAATAAAATAACACCTCGTGTTTGCTGAACAGAAGTAGAAAGAATTATTCAATCAATGCCGAAGTTAATAGAAAGCCGGACGTGGGAGTTACTGCAAAAATTTTTGTCGAAACAAGCCAAATTACACAGGAGGCACAACAAGGTCGTCCATTGAAGGGACATTCTGAACGCCGTAGGTTGTAATCGAGTGACAGCTCATGTTGTGAGAAATTGAAGGCGTTCCACGTGATCGCAGGTATAAATTTAGCCATTTTTGTTATAGTAAAGAAGAAATTTCCCGAGAAACTTCCACCGAAATTGAAATTTAAGTGGGACCTATTTTAAGATTATGCACGAAAACTAGGGACTGAAGATGTTATGCACTTTTTCAATGAAATTTACAGAGTACGAAGGAATGCCATTTTCCTTTCAAGTGCTACCATGTTGTCCGAGTAAGGACCACTACCAATAATCGGATACTGACGCAGTTTTTAAACTCATCAACTGAATCTCGAAGTTTTTCTTCTGAAAGGCCATGACGTAATTTTCCCAAGGAATTGTTCTTTCGACTACAGAAACATCATGCCACGGTCTTTCTTTACATTGCTGGGAGACCGCACCCCGTACGTCACATCGGTGAGTTTAGTCGTTCAAAGTTGTCTCGTCGGCAAAACCGTTTGAAGCGCATGATTTACGCGCATGGACACCCCATTGCGAGATGTTGTATATGTACGACTTCTGCGACGGTTTGATGGCCCACTGAACTTTTAGAAACGTTTGTTTTGACGATTTGGGTCACGACAGTCGACTAAGGGTTTTTTCTGTGATTCCGCCGATATCGAAATATGCGGCGCTTTACCCGGGTGCCGAGAACATATTGTCACTGTCACGTTCACTCGTTGTCACCTTTTTTTCTTCCACTACTTCTCCATCTATTTCCTATCTACATAATTTTATTTAGATACGCTATGTGTTCAACTTATACTGCGAAACTTGTCTTTAAGAAGAGGAAAGAAAAAAGCGAATTCGCCATTAATCCCTATCCGTTTCGTTTAATTTCCCAGCCGTTTAACCTCAATTTCCGTAGGTTTTGTGGAGAGAAAACTCAATCGTTAAAGCTAAAAATTCTTTTTTTGTGGTCAGTAACATGTGGATTACATACACTCCTCCGAATGTGTGCGAGATTTCTGGATAACTTCCTTTGAAGTACTTTTGTCCTTTACTAGATTCATTGAATTGGGTACACGAACGATCTTTTTGTTGAGCCATCCACTCATAATGGCACTTTGATCAATGGCATCAAAAAATGGTGCTATTTGCAAAATTCTCCGATGGGAACGTCATTATTCCATCAGACATCAGAATGTACGCACCTCTCAAGAATCGAAAGAGGGAAAGGAAAATGGCAACGGCACGTCTATTTACTTTTACCACCCATCGGATTCTTTTCCACTTGTAGGTCACTTTTTCAACTATGTATCCGTCATTAAAGTTTCCTTTTCACGTGACTGAAAGCAACTAAATTGATGTTAATGCTGTCGCGTTGCGACAATTGTTAACTGACCGCTATTTATCATTTCCGAGTCGGACTTTCTTTCGTCTTCTTATCATATAAGATTGGAAAAGAAGTATGCCAAAAATCTGTTTTCGGTAACTGTTCAAAAAATCACTTTTCGTCAATCTTATACGCATAAGAGATCTACAACGGCTCACGATCGCTTAAAATCCTCAGCGATCACAAGGGAAGTCGAACGATGGTGAACTCGTCCAGCAGCTTCGAGCCAGTTATTGCGTCGATCATACGATGACGAAGGGATAGGACTTAAACAAGACAGCAACAGATTTGAAAATTCTGCTTCTGTAGACTAAGTGAAATAGGTTACCGTACTTATTACTGACCTTCAATGATATTAATGATTTGATGAACTATTTTCAAACCGACCGTCGCTTAACCTCGGTATTAAAATAGTCAACATCCTTCCGAATTCTTGGGCTTACACGAGGTTGATAAACATCTTCATTTCGGCGAACGTTTCGACGTCTTTGTCTTTATCAGAGCCGATGATTCGTGTAGCAGGTCCACAGTTCTTCGGGATCTTGTTGGTGAGCTATTTCCAAACTTTTCTAACAAACTTTTTCCAACTTTATAACTCTAACTTTCCGACTTTTTATAACACCTTATTGCTAAACTGTTGTTCTAGTTGGGATGGTTGTCAGAAATTGTTATGTCTTCTGAGACGATAATCGCACTGCTGAGAAATGGGTGACGAACGGAAGAGTTGTAAAACATTTATGGGTTCGCCGACAGTTCGTGAGAGTATTATAGAGAGACCGATCTCTTCCGTAATCTTCAGTAGTCGAACGGCCAAAATTTACTGCGATGTCACAGTTGTTTTGGATAGATCTACTGCTGATGGATAAGAAAATGAACGCAGTAAAAATTTGTACTTCTGGGTAAATCGGTTTGCTTTTGTGTTTACAAGTGTTTTTTTTCCTGCAGATGAGAGATCGACGAACCAAGAATGACCGTAGGTTGCTTGTAGAACTTAGGAAATCGTCGAAAAATAACTTCAGAATAAAGAAACCGTGGACGTAGAGATTAGGTAGACTTATGCTTGTCTTCCTCATTTCTCAGCATTCCATGACCTCACTTCTTAAGACGGTGCCGTGGTCGGCGACACTAGTAATTTTTCATCCTTTGGGCAGTCAGCAGACGTAAGAAAGAAGTAATCATGCCAGTGAAGAGCAATGTCGATCCAAATACGCCATTCTACGAGCAGAATTGGGTAATGGAAAAAATGGTAAATCGAAAGTATTCTGTTCAAAAATCATTCTTGAGTTTTTGCGAAGTTTGTGTTAGGTGACTAGAAATTGCGGGCAGATATTTGTTATCCGTTGGATAAAATGCTTACTGCTCTAGACAATGCCTAGCCTTACACGAAGATTTACGAGCGTGCTATGTGAAAAGGTACAAAGAGAAGGGAAAAATAAACGGTGATAGCTAGAGCCTCAAATTCTCGAGTTTTTTATTCCTTGTTTTGGCGAAGGAAAAAAGTAAACAAGGTGGAAATCGTAGAGCGAACAATAGTACTGGCCGACTGGCAGTGTTGAACTCCTAGTTTTCTTCCTCCAATCGGCTATTCGTTCAAATATCTCCCGCGAGGTCTGGTGGGACAGTGATCGTAGTGTTAGCGGAACATCACACAGAATCTTCTATCGTCTGACAAAACGTGGATTTTTGACGAAACCAAAAACTCGATTAAGACTGATGGCTTACACTAGGGTTTTCGTAATTCATGATTTTCAGAAGACAAGCACAGCCAGTCACAATGTGGTGAAACCCTTAAAACTCAGGCATACAATTACTTTACGAATTTGAGTAGAAAACAGTACGTCATTTCTCGGATTCTCTCCAGTTTACTTATTTCAGTAGAATATTTTCTAAGCTTTCAAGTTCATTCCGAACTTATTCAGTCTTGTTTGCTGGTGTTTCCGTGTCCCACTTTTTTTTGCTTGTTCTGTGAGCGCTCGTCACTTGAGTTCGTACTAAATGTGAGATATTTGTTTAAAAACGCGATGGATGTTCTTCGTTGTCGGATTTTTGTCGATTCATTCATGTGGGGAAAAGTGTTCGAAGTGTCGACGTGACCTTGATCGTTTTGTAGTTTTGAATAGCTTCATTTATGCATGAGACAGCGGAACAATTGTGATTGTCATATGAAAAAGCGTTTCGCAGAGAAGGAACCTTGTTCATTGTGTGACGACTAATAAATAGTACATCATCATGAGTGCCGTTTCTTCCAGTCGGAGATGAAGTGTTGTACACTTGACCGACTTCAATAGGTTAAATCACAGAATGTTTTAGATTCTGATTAAAGGCAACGAGAGCTTTCTATTAAGTCCTCTAAGACCTTCCTGCTAACGCCGGGCCTAGAACAGCGTCAATTGGTGTTACGTCGTCTCTCGATTCATCTTCAGTCGTTGTTCTCGTAAATGGTATTATCAAAAAGTACAGCTACACGTATTGTGAGACATGAAACGTTATAAAATGTTCAGCGACATCGTTCTCTGGATCGGAAAAACTTACTACGTTTCTAGAGTTAGAGAACTTCTCAACTCGTCTCAGCGATTTGTTCAGCTTGTGAGCATTACACAGGTTAGATAAGAACTATTTGTCTTTATTATTGTGTAGTTCTTTTGCTAAAGACTTTAAAAATGCTCCCTGTCTGGGAGATATACAACGGATCAAAAACTAAACTGCACGACCCTTCAGAATGCTTCACTTCCCAATGAGACGGCATGGGTTGTGTGTGGCCTTGCTTGCCGTACAGCCGTTGTCTTTGTCTATTAGAGCACTTGAGATCGGGAACGATGTGTGCGAGCGTGATGTGTTCGTGAACCGCGCTTAAGACCAGCGTCGGCCGAATTCTGAACAACTCAACTGGCCGGATGTGCAGTGAAATTAGCACATTTCGCGAACAGGTATAAGATTACGCTCTGTGACTGACCGCCATCTTACCGAACACTTTGTTATCAGTCATTTCTCTCTCATCGGCCGCGACCCAAAAAAATTGGGCGCGTTCTCACTTTTTAATCCGTTCACTTGGTTCTGTCATCCGCTACTGTCGAATGGAATAGTTTTCTTACGGTATCGTTTCATTGTTTTTCGCAATGTCTCTCGTCCAATGATGCTTACGATCAACAGTACAACTATACAAATTTTGGTTACTTGCTGCAACCATGGCGATATTATAGTAAGAATAACTCCTTAGCCATGTTTTTTTAGAATTATCCAGTCGGGTTTTTGGTTCTTATTCTTCTTTTAGGTTAAATGTTTCGGATATTTTTTGTTTGAGTAGTAAGTGAATATCTTTTCTTTTTCCAAGGCTCGTGTTCACAATCTGGTGATCAAATCAAAGTTATATTTTTTAATCTATTTCCAAAAATAACTGGTGAAAGGATAAAGGATAAAGCTCTAGGCGTTCATCAATCCCTGAGGGATGCGCCACACATTCAACTTCGTTAGGTATCTTTAGAGGTGATTCTATGCATAACTGGCCTCTACAATGACTCGCGGTGGCCTACCGATGTATCGAACCAGTGCTGCTATCCTCCCAGACAAGTCTGGTACCAATTTACCGACCCCGGAATGATGGAAGGCTTCGTGGGCCATGGACGCGAAGATCGATCGCACGTGTGTGTCGAAATAACTACTAAGTGGTATCAATAAGAAATAACTGGTATGAACGTATAAATGGCAACTGTGATTGGTCAGTTTTTTTTCGATGTCAACCGTGTCGAAGTTTTTGTTGATCGTATCGGGAAAGTGTGAATTGGTACGGTGACAACGGATTTTTAACCAATTTGTTTATTATGGTTGGCCCCATTTTAACGGGTAGATGATTGTTGTTAGTGCGATAGGTTGTTTTCTTTTTTGAAGCTCCTTCAATCAACGGCTATCGTGTTAACGGGAGCGTTTTCTGGGTTAACTGGATTATCGTGTCTCTCACGCCCAACACTCGTTTGAAGGACACGCATCGAACCCCACTCATGATCCAACCACGCCCATCATTCATTTTCTTTTTTTTCTATAAAGTGCTGCATGATCTGGCACTGGTCGTGCACATGCCCATCATCAAGAATAGAAATGACAGTAGTTTTTGGTCAAATCGTTAAGAACAATTTGCTACTATTCAAAATCAAGAGACGTTGCTGTGCTAGACGTTTCAAATTTCTAAACATAGGAACATTTCCCGTCCATTTTGCAACGCGATTTTACTTCTAGATTATCCTAAGCCACTGAGTTAGTCAAGACTATTTTGTTAAAGAAAAAAACGCACTTACATCTTTTCCTTGAACGAGAGCCATTTACGAAAACTGTTTGGTTCACCATGAAAGCTATTTTTCCGACGTTAATGAGATAGCGAATGGCTGATGATCGTCGCTAAGATGGTCGACAAATGGCGTAATCGTCCCAAAACGTGCGTATCATAGCGCTTGGCTTTAGTTTCGCCCAACTAGAAACTGAACTCGGTCAACGAATTAGAATTTCTTTATACCCAATGTAAAAGTACTCAAACGGCTTTGTAAAGTTTATTAATCAGTGAGATGTTGTTCTAGTTGTGATAGCACTACCATTGCCATCCCTTTCACGGTCCTCTTCCGTGAGTGGCCATTGTTACGCTTGTGCGCGAATTTTAACAGCCTACAATCACAATTTTTTCGTTGCCTGAAAGTCTGAACAGGACTCAACATAATTCATTTAATAACCAGTGTCTGCTGTGTTCAACACGAGGCCCTGACAGATGCTGCACAGCGGCCAAGCACCAATTCGCAAACCAAATTATATTGAGTGATGTATAACAATGGGGTCTCGACACCGACTATAATAGCGTGATTAACTAAAGTGATTATGTAATATTGGAAATAGTTACAATAACTTTTTCTACTATAGTTTATTAAATAGCCAGACATCACATGTATCACACTGTGCGGATTCTAGCACTCCTTCTATTCGCTTCCTCTAATCCACCATGCACAAAAATTTTAGAAATTATAGGCTGGAAAAGGTTCTGCTGCTGCTTGAGGATTGGTGTCTTCTCTATACGTATGTTCTTAAACTTTGCTGGAGTCGATTATCCTGAAACCCTTAGATTACCGTACTAGGGTGTTGGGACAGGATTAGATAAAGAATGCTTGTCTAAGACAAGTCCCTCACTAATTTCTTGACTCCAGAGAGATGAGAACCTTGATAGGGCCGGGACAGAGCCAAACCAACTCTTAGGTGGATTTGGCCATCTGTATATAGGACTAAACCTCTATCACTATGCTACCCGCTTCCATGATAGTAATAAAAATAACAATAATAACAATACATCTTTAAAACGTATATAATATGCATACGAGATTCGGCACAGGCTATCTTCGTCATTTCATAGGTTAATGAAGCACAATTATCACTGTGGTACTAGAAAAATAGTAGACGAAAGGCTGCAAGCCTGTCTGCGATCTACATGAGCATGGGAACGCTTGTGATGTAAACAGGGAACTCCCAACTATGGAGAATTCGAGATTCTACAGAAGCACTTCAATGAGCAGGGAAGGCGACAGGGATCCTCGAACCGCAACTGAATCCACAAGTTAACCCTATTCCTCTCTGAAGGAATGTCAAGTCGAGGCGAATAAAAAAGGCATTAAAGCCCAATGGACAGTTTAATCTTACTACCAGCACTTATCGTTTAATTCAACTTTACACATTGTTGTTCCACTTTTCTTCTTATTTCTTCACATTTTCTTCCCAGTTATGATTGGAAAATTTTTCAACCTCCCTACTTTTTCTCCAAGACTCGACTTCGTTTTTGTGGCCAAAACTATTCATTCGCTACCTGTGAATAGTAAATTTTTTGAGTTTTCTGGAATTTAGTAGAGTTTCATCAAATGATGTGAGTTGATAGGGCGCAGCGTCCCAGGTGTGTGACGAGCGATCTGGGCCAAACCACCTTCGCATTCTAAACATACATACGCTCCGTACCGTACTCTTATGCAGTAGAGCCTATTCAACCCCTGCATTATTACTCTAACGTTTTCACTGCGCCGAAAATTTTCCTTGTTTTTCTACTGAAAAGGGCTAGAAATTTCTTCAGGTTCTGACCTAATAACGGAATAACGTTTCATCTACTTCACAATATTGTGATTTCGGGAATGCCGGAATAAGATAATCATCAGTCCTCGAGTTGGTGCAAAACATGTTGCGCTGAAATT
This sequence comes from Angiostrongylus costaricensis, assembly GCA_900624975.1. Taxonomy (NCBI): domain Eukaryota; kingdom Metazoa; phylum Nematoda; class Chromadorea; order Rhabditida; family Metastrongylidae; genus Angiostrongylus; species Angiostrongylus costaricensis. The sequence goes on from UYYA01003925.1 coordinate 190,952, forward strand.
ATATGCATATGCATATATATATATATATATATATATATATATACTACATATATATTAAACAGAAGTCAAATAACATAAAACAACCTGCGTTATTTTGAGACCTTTTTATTCGTTTTCAAGTTATGTCGAGAATTTTCGCTGTAGAGACATTTTTAGAAAAGAAAGGAGAAATTTCCTCATTTCAAATTGACTACACTTTCAAAGCCCAACGACAGTACGTTGTTTCAGCAGTCACGATTTTATAACGATTTTCGGTTCAGTGGATTTTCAGGCGAACGTTGAGCTCCTCGTTAAAGGCTTTGCTTTAGAATATTCAAGTATCTTTCATTTTTTGGTTTACATGTATCATAACCTCCGTAATTTGAGTTCTATTTCCTCTTTTACACATTTTCAATAAATAGGTGGTGAATTTTGGAAAACGGGAGATTTCTAGCTTCAAGTGGTCTGTAATACCAGAGTTCTCTAATGCCATCCAATCCAATTCACCCATTCCCACTGCGTTCGAGATTCGGTCAGTTAGGGCCCTTATGCTACGTCAACTAAATCGTGCCATGAAATCTTCGTCGTAACAGTTATCCCGATTTCAGGAGTGGTTTCTTTCAGCACGATCCGCACGGCGACATCAGAATCGTCGATGCTTCTAAGTCCAATAATTTATGGCTGGCTCCTATTACTTTCGCTTCTTTTTGACTTATTATTTACTGCCTACTCTTTCTAACGGCACGGTATATTGCGAAATATAACTTCAATGATGCTGAGATATTTGCAAAACTCCGGACCGCAGATGTCTGTAGTAGGGAACGAACGCGCTATTGTCCTTTCCTGGGGGTAATGCATTCACCACCACACCACGCGGGTCCTTCGTTTCGCCTGTTTCTTAACTAGTTCTATCGGTCTTTTGCCAACAGCGATCACCCGTTAGCGGGATTGATCTGGGCAGTCCAAATCGGCAACGAATCCAGTTAAGCTGAGGCTGTACTTATAATGCGAAGTGCTCGCATGGTGTGGTGGTGAAAGCGTTACTCCCCTGAAAGGACATTTGCACGTTCGTTCCTCACCGCATACACCTGCGGTCCGGAGTTTTGCAAATATCTCAGCATCGTTGAAGTTATACTTTCGATTCTGTTCAGCGAAAGTCATTGAAAAAAAACCGACACGAACAGCCCAATTTTCGTTCGCGGTCAGGAGGTCTTTTGTTGGAGTACGCTTCGTCACGTTCGGTCGCATTTCCTACTCACATAATTCCGTGATCCATACATACTCACCCACTTTGTTCATCTCATTTCATGGCGAAGTTCATTTTCTGACTTGTAGTTGATTTTAAAGGACGTTACTTGTTTTTATTTTTCCTTTCAAGGTCGCAATAGTGAAAAGATCGTTGATATGCCACAAAGGAAGCCGATTTTCACTGTTAAGCTCAGTATAGAAAAGAAAATGTAAACGCAATAAAAACGTAGGTAGCTTCGGTATTTCTGGATAGGAAACAGATACCTGCAAATCAAAAAGCAAGTTTTCTTTTTTCCACATTGTTTCTTTTTACTTCATCTTTGTTGCTTTCAGTATTTCCTAAATTATTAAAATCTTCCAACATTTCGGAACTGTAGCATTTCCATCGTTGCTACCAATGTGCAACCTCGATGAACAGGAGCTGTCAACGACTGGCTTCCTCGGGAGCTTAAACGCACAGGAGAAGGGCCACCAACCAGATAGGCAGAGCTTTTGAGGAAAACCTTGTAAAAAACGTATTATGCACATCGAGTTTCTATAGCTAGCAGGAACCGCTAGGCTACTCTGAACGCGACAAGGAGAAATGGGAAGTTTATCGGCGCCGCTCAAGTCACACGACGATGAGCGGGTCAGCAGGTGATACAGGTTATACTAGTCTCCGACCGATCCAGTTGTGCTTCTTGTCGTACTATTACAGTGATCGGCGTCCAATCTGTATTTGCTGCCCATTATTTTTTCTTTTTCCCCGTTAAGTGAAATACGGCCACAATAATGCTTAGATATGAACAGAACTGAGAACCCATGTGAGATTCGAACCCGGAATTACTCTTTCTGGAGCTCACGTGTTATGTACTGCACACTAAGGCTCTTACCTTTGCCTTTCTTTCAAGCCATTTAGAAACTTAACGGTGTCATCAGGAAACACCCATCAGCGATAATGATTTGTGGAATACAGACCAGCATTGAACCGAGCTATCCTGAAGCCGTAGGCGAAATCACAATGTTTAACTGTTACTCACTGCTTGTTTTTTCTTTTTTTCCATTTTTTCTTTTTCCATGAGAGGTTGTTACGTGGAACACACCATCAATGATTCTGAGATATGAGTAAAACGCGGAGCCCAATGGATAAAATAACAGGCACTAGATAAAAAATGAACGTTGCGAGTTCGACTGCAGCTTCAGCTTAACTGGGTGCAATACAAATTTGCGTTCTTCAGATCATTACCATTCGTGGAGGATTGCTGATATTATGGCTAGTTAAAAAAACTGGCTGAGAGAAAGGCAAAGCAAGGTTCTTAGATGTGTAGTGGGTAAAACGAGAGCCCCCGGAAAGAATGGTCGCGTGAGCAAACCTTAGGTCCCCAGTTTTGGTCGTGTCTCAACTTCAGTGTGGTAATTACAATAACCATTCCTTTGCAATACATTTGCGAAAAAAGTTAATCTTTATAAAAAAAATCCTTCGAAGAGTTTCATAGCAAATGTGTGCACGTGAATTCATCACTCTAAGATTTTAGATAGAATCGAACGCATGACCTACTCCACATCATACTGATCAACGCTTTTTATTTAATCCTTTATTTTTATATTGTTGCATTTACATGTTAATATGAAGTTGGCATAGGATTTTTTATTGCCGCCATCACTTCGGGATGTCGCTGGTATCTCAACTCGAATGAAATTGGCGACTTCACTACTGGAGTATGATATAACCTCACTTGGCGTCGTAAATTAATATGTGGCGATATTAATCGACTGTTCGCCTCCGAAAGGTTATCTACCCTCTACCTTTTTAATTTTATTAGATTTAAGTTTTTTAATAATATAACTACTGGTTGAAATCACAATGTTATACCTTTTCTTGCCTACTATAATTTCGCGGCAGGGTACTAAGCGAAATACAACCACAACGTTGCTGAGATATTTGCAAAACTCTGGACCGCAGGTGTCTATGGTGGGAAACGAACGCGCTATTGTCCTTTCCGGGGAGTAACGCGTTCACCACCACACCATGCAGGTCCTTCGTTTCGCCTGTCTCTCAGCTATAGCTAATTACAGCCGCAACTTAACGGGGTTCAATGCCTATTTGGGCTCCCCAGATCAATCCCGTTGGCGGGTGATCGCTGTGGTAAAGGATCGATAGAAATAGCTGAGAGACAGGAGAAACGAAGGACCCGCATGGTGTGGTGGTGAACGCGTTACTCCCCGGAAAGGACAATAGCGCGTTCGTTTCCCACCATAGACACCTGCGGTCCAGAGTTTTGCAAATATCTCAGAACTACTAGTATTCTGCGTGTTTAAACTTTTTGTGATATTCACATAAGGAATTCATCCAGTTAAACAACGTTTAAAATTCTTGTTTGATTTCATTTCCTCGCATAACTTTCGAGAAGGACAACATCCTCCAACGCGAGCGATCTCTGGGAAAAAACTGAGGTTTATGCAGTGTAGAAATCGGAAAGTGGAAGAAAAAATAGAGAAATGAACATCTGAGAGCCGTTTGTTGTCGACTACTCGTCAGGTTTTCCCATATATTATGGGCTGACTGGCCAATCGTGTCTAAGAAGACTATCATAACTTCCATTTTTTCTATAATTCCAGATCGCATCCCATTTTCTGTTGCTAAAGTGCCTTTTGTCAATTTCTTATTGTGGTTATGTTTTGTTGACCACTTCAGAAATCGTATAAACGTGAGCCAATCCGAAACATCATAAAAGTACTTGGACCTTTTTAATTTTTTGTCTGTCACAAAACCCTAGATAAAATGTACCACACTGTGCAGATCCCAGCACATCTTGCATTCGATTTTCTTCGTCGTATCCATTATCTACGTGAGCACTTGAACTTTTCGCGTGTATGTTAGACTGCTGCTTGAGGATTATCCCCTTCTTCAAAAACGTTTGAATGCTCGGGTCGGTACTCTCTGGAACCCTGAGATAACGACGATAAGGCATTTATACGTTTCTTGGAGTGAGCTAATTTGTTTAAGACAAGTCCGCTGTCAATCTCTTCGGAAGACCGAGAGACATGAAGAACCCAGGGCGAGGTCGAACCATGACCTAGGTGGGTTGGGCCATCCGCATAATGAATGGCATCACTACTGTTGCCTTTCCCGCTTCCTATTCAATAGGCTTCCAATAATATGGAACACAACTTACAAAAGAACCTGAGTTGGCTGGAAATGAGCGCGAAAAAATGCTATTTGTGAAAGGAATGAGCATGAGACATACTACTTAGCTTTAATAAATTCGCTCTTAGATATTGAATGGGGTTTAGTTTAGATTTTTCTACTAAGCCTGCTTGAGACCTTTGGATTCATATTCGCTCTACTTCTAATCATTCCGTCGTTTGTCATTGATTGCTGTTAGAAAGTTTGTACCCACTAGGATGGTGAGCATGTTTGTGGACCTTTCTCATGTCTTCCTATAGTGAATAGGCAGTTAGAACAGTCTGTTAATACCGATGTTGTTGAACATATGACTGCTTTGGCTGTGACCGCTTTCCTTACGATTGCATAGGTGTAAGGGAGTTTTGCGTGAGATAATGTGGACATTCGTTTTAACTTTGATAACATCTATGTTGGGAATGAGGTTGCTGCAAATCACTATTTCTGCTTCACATTAAAACTTTATCTAACGTTTTCTGTGAAATATGACTACAATGAGGATGAGATATTTGGAAAAGCCTGGACCGCAAGTGTCTGCAGTGGATATCGAGCATGCTGTTATCCTTTCCGGGGTATACTGCGTTCACAACCCCGCCATGCGGGCCGTTCGTTTCGCCTTTCTCTCAAAAATCTTTTACAGGTGCTATTAGCAATCACTCATGAACGGGATTGACCTAGAGAGGACAATTCGGCATTGAATCCAGTTAAGCTGATGGTGCAGTATGTCACACTCTAATCACTTTTTATTTGCTGCGTATTGTTTTTTATAGCAGGGTGTGCCGACCCCCGCGGTGCGGAGTTTAGCAAATATCTCAGCGTCGTTGTAGTTACATTTCCCATTATACCCTGACATGGAAAAAGAATAGCCGGCAAATAAAAAGTCATTGCAGTTTAACAGTTTTTCCTCTATTCGTGGGTATTGTTTTGTGGCCCAATTTTAAGGAGACTAGTATCCATCGTATGAAAATTTTTGTTAAACTCTTTTTATAAAGAAGAAGCGCGGGGATAATTACTATTTTCGTCTACGTTCGCTGGGCTCCAATTCTAGCCATGAACTTAAATATATTATAAAGAATAATTTTGACCGGAAGATGCAGCACAGGTTGTCGTCCCTTATTCAATTGACCTAGGTGGAGTAACCTGTGACATGATTTATTGTTGGTCCACTTTTACCACTTTATTCAGTCAATTCGTTTTCTCCCATTTTTCATGCACGAAAGTCTGAGTTCGGCTTCTTTTCGAGAATTTGGCCTTCTTATTTGTCTTAGAATAACTTCAAATGGATTCTCGCTGGAGTACTGGCGTAGCTCTGCTGACGCTTTTCCAACTTTTTACCACAGGCAGTAACCCGCTTTTGTCGGTCAGAGCTAAGTCTTCTTAGATAAGTCTGGGGCTATTTTTCCGACATTGGAGTGTTTTGGAAGTCCACTGGCCCGAGTCTGGGTCATAGTCGAACCAACGAACAGACCCTGCTTGCAATATTGCATCATATCATCACACCACTGCAATCTTTGTGTTTACTATCTGCTATTTAACCTTCAGTTTTGATACTATACTGGTTTTTGCAAGGATTTTCTTTTTCGACAAAGACTTCCTCGTTTAGAGCCGCACCATGAAAAGAAATGCGTGGTTTCTCTTTTTTACTTTTTCGCTAATTAGTTGTACTATGTAGTATTATTTAGATGAAAAATTTACTAAGCTGTAGGTGACTACTATTTCAGAGCATTCTGCTCTTTAGCTCTCAATCCGAAGATTTGATCTTTTCGTCGAGGAATACCGTATCTAATTAAGATAAATTCAATCAGAATTAAAAGAACTCCACACATTACTGTAGCTTCAAGCTTCCTTGAAAATCGTATTAAACAGCGTGAGAATTGGAAAATGCTGTGCTGAGTTGAGAGGACAAAAATTGAAGAATATTTATGGATTCGCAAATCTGCCGTCGTGGGTGGCCGACGCGTACACAGAAGTGTTGCTAGAAAGCTCAGCTATGATGAATATCGATGAGAATGCAGAGGAGTCGTCATTAATTTTCCATCCGGGAATAAAAATATCGTATTCGATTCCTTTCTTTCATCTCGTGTTGCCCCGTGATGAGTTTCGCTTTTCCAGTTTTGCACCGAACGCCTCACCTGTCCGCTTACGGCACAGAAATGAACGATCATTTCGCTTGTTTTTTCTCTTTTTGAGAGATTTGAATACCTATAGTCAACTTGAAGAGACGCTAAAGAAGCTATAAATTCTTCGGATAACCTCGTTAGTCTTTTTAGACTGAAGGTCTCAATGTATCCTCTAAAGCAATAAGAGAAATCCAGGCGGCATGATGTCTGAAAAGAAGCTATAGAAAAAAAAGAACTGAGACGAGTTTTCCTTTTCGAGTCTGTTCTCATTCTTGGGTCGGTACATTCTAGCGCTCCTGTATATTCTTCTCTTGTTCAATCAGCGCTTTTTGTAGGAGAATATCCTCATTAACACGAGCAAATTTTTAAATGTTGTTCCATCTCTTATCTCACCATGTAATAATCTTGTTATTTATTTTCTCATATATTTTTGTTGTGCGTCTAATAAATGTACAAAGCTGTATTCGTTAGAGGAAATCAAGAAGAACTGAACAGCTTTCTAATCCAAGAAACAAAAAGTAGTATCTAAGTTCGTTTTTTATGAATACTAACGGCGTTATGATTACTATGTACATTTGTAGACCTCGGTGGTTCAGTGGGTAACACACGAGCCCCCAGAAGGATAATCCTAGGTTCGAAGCTGCTCACCTGAGGTTTCCAGCTTTGCTGATATCTCAGTACTCTTGTGGTTTATTCTGCAAATTACTTTCTTTTGGAGTGTTCACATACATGGATGGTTTCACACCAAACAAATTTTTCTGATTTTTGTTTTTTTTATTCATTCGTTTTTCTCTCCTGAACTTCAGTTGTCTGTTTTGCCGTGATCTCTTTTTTTCCTACTTTATAATATCGCGTATTTATTTGTATATTCTTTGTTTTATTAGACCCGTCTTTTACATGTACTGTGCGGTTCCCAGTACTTCTCACATTCGATTTGTTTCCTCGCGTGCATCATCCACGAAGATCTTTCAACCCTCATATGTGGCATCGGCTGCTGCTTAAGGATTTCCATTTCATCTTAAATATGGTAAAATGCTGGTCGAGCCAATTTTTCTTAGATTCTTGAGATAGCCGGGCTAGACTGTTCCTACTTAGATTGTAGGGAGTGATTTTTTCCCTGGCAAGTCCGATCTTAGTGAACCCGGAGCGGAATCGAATCAGTATTGAGCTCGCGATGGTCGGCATTACTACCACTGTGTTATTCGACCCCCTTATTCGTATACATGCATAATATCTGGCTTTTGATTGTTTTATCTAGACGTGTTTTTGTTTAAAGATGAATATTTAACACGATCGGAAGAAAGACAGAGAATGAGCTTAACAACTGCAGATAACCAATTCGAACACTTAAGGTGTTTAGATTTTTTTATTTGTAGAGACGACTTTGTCATACCACTCAAAGTGTATTGCAATTCTTTGTGAGATTACTTTAAAGGGCCTGTATCGTAGAGCGACAAAGGATGCCCTGTAGTACCTACATAGTTCTTGGTTCGATCCTACCCGCAGCTAACCAAACCGTCCTTCCCTTCTAAGTTGTCGAAACGAAAGCGACATAGGGATAAGGAGCACTAACTAGGTGGATTAACAGGTTGCCACAAGTCATTATATAAGCCGAATATGCGTTCAATCACATCTTGGACGCTACGAATAGCTGAGGAGCTTTTACGATATTGATTACTGCTGAATGGTTTTTCCTTCTTCACTCTAATTTCACAATCATTTAATATTCAGATTACTTAAAATGTTCGGAAAAAAGCTCGTACTCTTAAAATTTTATGCTCATGATCACTCTCGGGCATTAACTGCACTTTCGGAAACACCATCGCTTCGTTATGACTGACATCGTGGTTATTTAGTCTCTTAGCTGGCTAGTAGGCAAACCTTGAAGAAGCAAAAACGACAATAGATAGCTGCCACAGAAGAAATGAAATTCCTCCATGATGCAATAAGAAGACTTGTGTTTTACTGAAGCAAGTCTCTAGATTCCAATTGTATTTACTTCAATTAATGGAACTCAAGAACCGAGATATATTTGTTCAATTCGGAAGCATTTCCGGGCAATCACGCATTGAAATCGATGCATGTAGCCGCTGGAGTGTGTATCGTTATTGGTTTTCTATTCTCCTCCATGCTTTCAATTCTTTTAGCATTTCCATACATGAACTCCTTTTTTCGCACTTTATTCGGTTTGTCTTCCTTATTATTGCTTCGTAAAATTTTTTTCTGAAATCGATTCTTTAGATTTTTGATTACCAGCTTCTAGCAGTCGTGCCATTTTTCTCAGACATCGTTGAGTTACAGCATTGAATAACAGTTCCTTTTTAACAAATGTGAATCGTAATTCCTTTCATGGAAATTGGATACTGTGAATAACTGTGATACTTTCTTAGATCTTAAATGGCCACTTACACGACACGAATTTTGCCTACTAAGGCACATTTTGCGTTCAATTTATGTTTCGTCGTTTAGGTAAGTCCAAAAAAGAATTCGTTCCAGAATGCTACTAACTCGTGACTCTAAGGAATTACCACTTACACATTCGAAGGAGTTTCATCCTCCTGTACAAGGTGTCGCCCAGAAGGCGACGGTTTCCGATATAAGCTCGTTTTTCGCTAATCGCTAGAATGTATATTTCAAACACCTCCTTGATTCGAGCTGATGAGAAACTTTTGCTTCTATTGCTGTCTTTACATTATTCCTATGCTTTCCTTAAACACAACAATGTCGTTTAAATCACTCAGGATGGATGTTATTATAGTTCCGGCTTGTCACATGACCTTTTCTCTACTGTTCCATTAAGCTCTCAGCTCATTCTGTTGTTCAGAACGCAGAAGTTTTCAGTGCAATGTGGTGGGTGGTGCTAATTGCGTTGCCCACGTTAGTGACAGCTTTGGTGTACCGCTGTGAGAACGACGAGGTACTGATCGTGCAGAGCTTCGGCAATGACACCATTCGAATGCATTGCCAGCGACTCGACATGTGTGGATATCAGAATTTGGTGAGTTGTTAGGCAGCACATAAGCCATCAGTACAGTCCTTAGAGCCAGGGATCCTCTTGCGAATAGGCACTCCGTTCCTCAGCATAAAGTGGATTTCTGAGACGCAAACCGTGGTTCCTAAGAATTCCTGGCAGGTTAAGTACCTATGGTTGAAAATGCATTCGTTTTGCATTTTCTGCTTAAGGGATGTCATTTTTCACGGCGAAAACTGAAAAATCAATTGCTTCTTGGTGGGATCTTATTGTCCAGCATTTGCGCTTTGATTTCTATATTCTCCATGTGTAACTGGTCAGTGGAACGATTTTTCTAGGTTTTTAACAGAGGGAATAGCGCAAAAGAGAGTGAATGGACTGCGTAGAACACAGCGCTAACTTTTTTATTTACTGCCTACTACGGCTTTTTAATGGCATGGTGTTATGTGAAATACGACCACAACGATGCTGAGATAATCTCAATACTCCGGACCGCAGGTATTAACTGGGTTCAATTCCGATTTGTGCTCCCCAGATCAATCTTTCTGGCGGATGATTGCTAGTGGCACTGGTGGACAGAAATCTAGCTGAGTGAATGTCGAAATAAAGGGCCCAAATGGTTTGGTGGTGAATGCGTTAACTCTTGGAAAAGGTAATAGCGTCCTCGATCCTTATTGCATACATCTGTGCTCCGGAGTTTTCCAAATATCTCAGTATCATTGTACGTAAAACACAGAATAAAATGGTGTTCTTCTGAATGCTATCTATCAATACGCATTTTTATTCTGCTGGGCAACCAATTCTTAATCTCTTTTCACAAGACAATGTTTATATTGAATAGTTTTATTCATTTTAGCGTTGCGACTATGACGATTTCCAACCACAATGTGGAGGACTGATGAACTTCGTGGCACATGTCGTTCAATCCACACCCACCTCGCCGTCAGTTTTCATATCATTTTCATTGCGCTTCATTTCGATCCTTACTGAGATGTAATTGTTTGAGAGCATCACAGTGAAGTGATTTATAGACATGTCGATGCTTCGTAGCGGAAGTTAGGAAAGTAGATAGTAGAGTGAGCAAACGGAGCAAGTGGGTCAGGGAGAAGAGGACAATTTTTCTTCCATGTATCATTTGATAACTATGAGGCATCATTATAGCCCAATATAGAGCGGGGTAGCAATTCAATTTCGATCAGATACGCACGTCTATAAATTACGGTGGTCATTCGTCGTAGTGAAAATCGTAAAAGAAACTGACCGTTATTGTTTGTTTAAACGTCGAGCGAATAAAAACTTTGGCTGTCCAGATGGGATCTGCACAGAGCTGTGTTGAACAGGGGAATCATCATCAGCGAGGATTTTGTTCACGCTTTCCCAAATGAGTGTGTGATGCTGTTTCAAAGGTTTTTTTTCGGAGAATATTCAGAATCGAGCATATGCTGCTTGAAAGTTTAGGAAATAAAAACGTTGGTGGTCTGAGAGGAACGAACTGCCGGTTGATCAACAGAATAGAGAAAGTACAGATTGAGATGGCCCTTGGTGATCGAGCACCTTTTGCTAGATACCAGTCGACTTGTACTTCAACTATTAGTTCTATCATTTAATAAATATGAGAAATATGATACAGTTATGAGAAACACATGGCTGAATTAACAGTTTCGAAAGCAGATAGGTTATGCCAAACCTTCGTAACAACAACCAACCAGAGATATTTCCTCCTCAACGGCAACCACAAAACCTTTTCACATGAGTGGTAGCACAGCTTTACACAATTTTTCAGATCTTCATTAAGCTCTTAAGCTATTTCAGATCTCTTCATTTAATAAAACGTCTCAGCCAAACAGCGGACACTTAACAAGCAATAGTTGAGCTGTGCTTATCCACCTAACTGCAGTCTGTTACCGATTTAAAAAGAAGCGGGAAATCAACGGAAAATCTAGCGAAAATGATCAGTGATGGCCTACACGGAACAAAAACCTCCCGTTATTCGCTCAAATTCCGCAAGCAAAATGAAAACGACCGAAAATTTAATCGCCGAGAAGTCGGTCACTACAGGTTTTTCCTATGAAAAAAATTATCCGATTGTTAGTTGGGGGTCGTGCAACCCACCCGACTAATCTCTACGAAAGATACTATCTACTGCAAGCGAATAATCTACCGACTTTATTGAATTTGTCAATAATCCTGTGTAGAACAGATGAAATGTTTGCTACGAAAAAATGAAATATTAGCAATAAGGGGCGTACAGTGCAGTGGTTAGAAATGTCCTGCGTTGAAGACATGGTAATATGTTCTATTCGGCGCTCCGGATTAATCAAGCCTCCACTAGTTCGGGGTTGGCAAAATGAGAGCAGATTTTTCCACATGGTCGAAAACCCTGACTTAGTGCAGCAGTGAGCTGCTGAAGTCATTCATGTGGTAAATCAACGTTCAATCAGCTCTACAATGCCAGGAATGTATTCGAATGCATGTGATATCTCTAAAGGATTGATCAACGTACTTCATCGTTTTACACCTTATTGGCAATGATTTCTTGCTCATAAATATAAATGCCGTTGGTGTCGTAAAGAGATATCTTCATTCCGTTCGGCCCACATTGTACTAAATTTTATTCTTTGTTACTCTGAATACTCAAGAAATACAACAACAACGTTGCTGAGATATTTGCAAAACTCTGGACCGCAGGTGTCTATGGTGGGGAACGAACGCGCTATTGTCCTTTCCGGAGAGTAATGCGTTCACCACCACACCATGCGAGTCCTTCGTTTCTCCTGTCTCTCAGCTATTTCTATCGATCTTTTTACCACAGCAATAACCCGTCAGCGGAGTTGATCTGGGGAACGAAAATCGGCATAGAACCCAGTTAAGCCATGGCTGTAGTTGAAATCACAATGTTTACGTTTTGTTTTCTGCCTTCCATAATTTTCATGGCAGGTTAGTAAGCGAAATACAACCACCCGCTGACGGGTGATTGCTGTGGAAAAAAGATCGATAGAAATAGCTGAGAGACAGGCGAAACAAAGTACCCCCATGGTGTGGTGGTGAATGCGTTACTCCTCGGAAAGGACAATAGCGCGTTCGTTCCCCACCATAGACACCTGCGGTCCAGAGTTTTGCAAATATCTCAGCAACGTTGTGGTTGTATTTCGCTTAGTAACCTGCCGTGAAAATTATAGAAGGCAGAAAACAAAACGTTAAACATTGTGAACTCAAGAAATACTTCTTTTTAGCCCTTTTTTAGCCTTTTCTTCAAAAGTTCCATTCCCATTTGGGCACTTAACTCGGTCGTGTTTCAGCGTTGAGCATACGTGCTGTAATCTGTTCAATCCTCGATTGCCACATACAATTCCGACACATGTCGGAAATGACTGCTTCATCTACGAGCTACCAGATGGATCATCTCATACTGAGCATGCCACCGTCAACGACCATCCACCATTAACTGTACTCAAGGTCTCACTTTTACGTAGGATGAGCTAGTCTCAGTTACTACTTCGTTGATATAAATGCTTTAATAACTCCGTACTTAGGTAAAACATTTGCTAGCCAAGGGAGATTCTACTAAAACATTAATACGTACCGATAAGGTGCAAAGGCTATTTCGTCTATGATAGTCGGTAGCGGTTTGTTATGAGAGCACTTTAATGGTATTCGTAAAAGGAGATCGGTGCTTCAGATGGAATCAAGTACTTAAGTGCACTGACATAGGTCTAAATCAAAGGCGAAGCCTTGGCTTATTTTTGTCGGTATATAAAAGGCTTTCTTTTCAGTTGAAACAGTTATGGAATCTTATTTCAAATGAAATCATGTTTTCAGAATGCAGCAGAAATTCCTGAACACATCGAAGGTGTGTCTGGATATCGCCTACGCCTATATCTTTTGAAAAACAAATCTCCTCCTACGTTGCTCGTCAAGGGAATCGAACGTCGGCTGTAGGTTCCATACTAATCATTGAAGTTGCAGTATGCGAAACCAATAAGAAACGGCGTTTATCTTCTTTACATTCTTGTTGAACAAATATGAGGTGTTACTTCATTCTTTAATTGCGAACAAACTGATGTTTCAGCGGATTTCACCTTTCCCGGAGATTGCAAAGGCTAAGTCAACCGCAAGCTGCCCAGCCAAACACCTTCATAACCAACCAGATAAAATACTAAACCAAGATTCGAATCATATTGAAAACATAATAGCTTCTGCGCACCTTTGCGTGGGTCTTCCACTGGGTGTGTCACGTGGAGACCAAGAGCACAGAGCTTACGTGGAAGCGTATTGTGCCTCTTTCATTGAAATATGAGTCTTAAATGCTTTGTGAGATCACGAGTGGTAACGAGGCATTCCTCGCTGCAGTTCGTTCCCAGATTCTCGGAATTTATCCAGAATACCGTGACAGTTTTGCGTGCTGCTGATGTTTTGGATTCCTGGATGGGGATAATGATTGTTACTTCAAGCACTCACAGCTTAGTATTGCAGAGAACTGAAAGCATTTTGCCAAATACTTGCCATTATTTCTATTTTTTAGAGGTGGCTATCGCGTTACTATTTGTCGGCCCCGGTGCACCTCTCACGACGTAGTTGAGAAAGAGGTGAAATTGTTTGTTTTTCTCGTTATTTCTTTGACGCGATATATCATATTGTGCAGATCTCAGCATTTTATCCACTCTGTTGGATGTATTGCATCAGTTGTTCGTGAAGCTCTTTTGATTTTGCATAGATGACCGCCTGCCAATTGAGGATTTTTCTTTTTTCATGATGGTTGTTGAATGCTAGTCGAGTTGATTCTCTTTGGGGTTGTAGGATGGCACTTTGAGGACGCTTCCAGACTCTTCAAAGACACATCTGCAATTAGTTTGCTGATACCGCAGAGATGGGAGGTTTGGCTGACCCGGGCAGGTTCGCACCGGTGACTATGGGTGTTTTACTTCACATCTAGAACAAGTGTCTCCGCCATGGCACCGAAACTTATTATCTGACAAAAAGTGGTTGAGGGAGTGTGGGAGGGCAGCTGTAAAAGAAAGTGAATAAGGGAAGTGCGAACGTATGAAAAACGAGAAAAAATAAGGTAGCGACAATGAACTAAAGAAAGAATTAGGCTATAAGTGTGCATATAACTAACTATTTTCAGGAAGGACCAATTGAGTGGCAAGCGGTCAGTTGGACGAGTTGGACTAGCTCTTCGTTAGTGCTTTTCAGGATCCGATCCTAATACTATACTCATAAATCCCTTAGTCAAACCTTTTCTCAAACTTTCTAATTAACTTCTATACAAAACCAGTTTTCCGCTTCCCAGATGGTCAACATGGGCTCGCAATATCTGGGGTGATGCTGCGAAAGGTCAAAACCGTCGCCGGGTCGATGCAGTGCAATCTAAGGCCGCGGATCCGTCTTCTTCTTCACCGTGTAGGTTTTCCTGCTTTGAGGAGGAGCTTTGTCGCTTTTTTCTGTATGCTATAATATCGGATGTTTCCTTTCAGCTGGTCACGGCGTTCCTAATATTCACGTCCATGTGAATGCTAGTGGAAACAACAACAACGTTATTAGTGGAAACAATGGAAGAGAAAATACAGTTCCTGGGCATATCAACATCACCATTCACACAGGAGAGGGCAAACAATCAATTGGAAATGTAGCAAACGTTCGGAAATAGTAGAATTTATTTTTTCATCTTTTTTAAAGACCTTATGATAAATTGGCTTGAAAGAGAAGCCCTCTGAAGGCGTCCGATTTTATCACGGCAAACTTCCATATGAGATTCCTTTTTTGCTTCAATATCTTTGAAAATGACCACCTTTCGATTTGTTATTAGATTAAACTTTTTCAATTAAAATAACTCTACAGTTTCTTGTTCTTTCCAGAAAAGTGCACATTATTGCAAAGAACAATCTGCATGTAGGAATGAAAATCTTTTAAAACAAAACTTTGCTTTCATTCTTTTTTTGCGCAGATTGAGTCTTGCAGAAACTAGCCCTTAGATAAAAATCATTCATTAGTTTTAAATAATAGAGGAAGTGCGCTCTTATTTTAGGTAGGACCTGGCTCTCTTTACGTAGATGGAAGTTCTCGAAGAGGCGATGGAAAAGACAGTGAAGAGAACGGCAAAAGAAAACGAGGACGTGGAATGAAAGGTGAAGATTGTCCTATTTTGGAAGAAAAGCTGTAGTTCCTTGTTTCATTGACAAGTTGACACGACGTTGTTACCAAGCATTTATTCGGTTAACGTTTCGACTCCTTCAACTTCCTCGAAGCCAATAACCCGAGTCAATGTCCATAGTTCTTCATACTCTCGTTGCGGTGTCTTCGTCGACGTATCGAGTAGGATCTTCTTCGGTGGAACAGCGCTCAAATGGAGATATCTCACCCGGCGATGCTTTTTTATACAGGATGATTGTTGTTGATATGACTATCCATTGATAATAATTTGTTTTACGAACAATCCGTCTTGCTGAAGTCGGTACTGGATACGCTTGCATATAGCGTAGTGATATTATTGCGAACCGACTTGTGTAACACCGACTTCTACAGAGCAGATTATCCGTTAAAAACGAACTGTTATCAACGGATAGTCATATCAACAACAGTCACCTCGTATGAAACATTATCGCTGGGTGAAATTACCACATTTGAGTGATGATCCACTGAAGAAGATCCGACACGATACGACGACGAAGAAACCGCATCGAGAGTACGAAGAACCGTGGGCGTCGACTGGGATCACAGGCTCTGATGAAGATGACGTCGAAACGTTATCCGAATGAGTACTTAATAACAGCCGCGTGTTAGCTTAACAGTGAAACAAGGTACATTGATTGTTTATACCAGGGTTTAAGGATAGACTGTTCACAATAAATCTGTAGTTCACTTAAAAAATGTTCTTTCTATATCAAAATTTCTGTAGATTTTTTTTGCAGATAGTGACAACGATGATGACCTTGTCTCTGGTACTTATGGTTACACCAAGGGTTCTCCGAAACAGAATCGCAACTATGAGCGTGATTCAGCTGGTGGAGACAGGGAAGGCGAGGACGAACATAAACAGAAAAGAGGTCGAGAAGGAAAAAGAGGAAAAACAAACAATAGAAAGAACAAAGACGGTGGTCCAATCAATGGCAACGACGTTAATAATGCCGACGATTCTCGAAACGCTGATGGAGTACGAGCTTCTGTCTGACTTTCCCCGTTGTAAAGTGGTTATGTAAGTAATTGTTTTTTCAGGATAACGATAGAGATCGAGGGGGCCATGGCCGCAAAGGAAGCGGAGGTATGAGGGGAAAAAACGAAAGAGAACGAAACGGAAAGAAGAGCAGTAAAGTAGGCGAAAATATCGGCGAAAGTAAAGCGGGTGCTGGAAATGGTGATGAAAATCGTATTGAATTAAATGGGAATGAAGGAGATCAAACAGTTGGAAAAAAAAGTGTAATTGGTGCTCACAATGGAAGCGAAGAAATAGCGAAAACAAAGAAAGGAGAGAGGAAAGGAGAGCAGAGCAGTAAAAATGGAAAAAATATCGGCAAAAGTGAAGCAGGTACTCGAGATGGTGATGGGAGCAATAGTGGATCGGATGGTAATGGAAGGAGTGCAGCAGTTGGAAAGAAAGGGCAGGTAAGGCGAAAAGAAAGTGGAGAAGCTGATTCAGAAGCGGGAGAAGAATCTAGGAAGAATTCAGAAAGCGCAGGTTAGCTAGTTATTGCCATATATATATATATATATATATATGCTATATTGAGGAAAAGAATTTGCATACTTTTATGAAATTTTCAAGGTGATTTCCGCTCTGGTGGTGGAAACGGCAACAGCAATGGCGACAGTGGCGGTGTCAAAGGCGTTGGATCAAGGGCGTTCACCGTTAGAAATGGTAACGGTCTAGACGGTAGTGGAGATCCCAGAGTCGAAGCAAAGGGCGGAGGCAGTAGTGCTGCTGCCGGCCAATCGGGAAATGGTGGAGAAAACGCTGAATCACATACTATTAATGGGGCAGGAAAGATCAAAATTGGTGATCGAGATAAAGGGGCAGAACCGGGAAAAGGAGGAAGCGATAGTGGCAATGAGGCAGAGCCAAGTGAACGAGTAGAACTGAAGAACAGTAGTATATCGCGAAAGAAAAAAGGAAAAGGCAGTCTCCGTACTGAAGACGAAGTGGACAGTGACGATTCATTACATGAAAGTTCCATGAGGACTGTCAATATAGGCAAGTAAATCTTAGCGGATTTGTTGCCTAGCAAAAACAAAAATTCTTACCGTTATCTTCTATCTTATTTATTTTATTTATTTTGATATTCTTGTTTAGCCAACACGAGGTGTTACTCCATTCTTTATTTCGTTAAAGCTGACTTTTCGGCAGTATCTCCTTTTTCAGAGCCTGGAAGGCTATATTGAAATGCAATTTAGTGCCCCAAGCGCTTTAAGAATACAAACAGAAAGATGAAAATCTGAACGGCAACCACTCCATCAATAGCTTCTCGAAAAACCCACCGTTTTTATGTGCCTTCCACTGAGGAAGAACAGGTGATTTGTGTCGCATATGGTTGATGAGTGCACCACCTCACATCAAAAGATGATGCGAAGGTACGGGGCCAGATTGTGCACGATCTCTGGACATTCCTTCATGCTACTCATAGTAGGGTTAGCTGTGAATAGCAGGAGGAGTACCCCGAGATCACATGCGTTCTAGCCCCGTACCTTACCTTACTTTCGAATCGTCTTTTGGTATGCAGTGGTGTATTCATCAACCATGTGCCATTCAAATCATCTGCTCTTCCTCGCTGGAAGGCAAGTGAAAACGGTGGGTTTTTCGACAAGCTATTGATCGAGTGATTGCCATATAGATTCTCATCTTTTTGTTTGTGTTAATGGAGCGTATGACATAGTAAATTACCTACCAGTATACCCTCCCAGGCTCTGAAGAAGGCGATACTGCCGAAACGTCAGCTTCAACGGAATAGAGAATAAGGTAACATCTCGTGTGTACTCAGCAAAAACATCGAGAATTACTTGATCAGTGCCAAGGTTAATAGAAAGTCGGTCGTAGGATTCACTAATTTTTTTAAAAGTCCAGTAAACCACGAAAACTTAAATTTTTGGAGCAGAAGATAGATTTTTATGGCGAAATCTGCGTCGAATACTTCTTTGTAAATTTGCTAAAATTTTTTTCGAAGTCATGTATCGTTGGCTCTACACAGTGTGACCCTTGCCACGTCATAATTGTTCTTCGATGCCACATATATTTAGAAGTCTAGAACTTATGTGAATTTAGAAGGAAAATTAGTTTTGTTAACTTGCAGCTATTTTAAAAGTGATTTTAGAGCGAAAAGGTAATGAAACTGGAGGCAAAAGCTCAGGAATCTTGGATGGTAGCGATAAGCCCAAAGGTGTCGACGGAAAGCCACGTCTTGAAGAGATGAAGGGACAAAATGGGTAACAAAAACCATTCGACTGATATTTTGTTCGCTTCTCTTATTTAGTCTTTATTTATAAAGCCACATAGTTACTGTGCAGATTATCGCAAGCAATAATGTGGTAGGTTTCACTGTTGATTTTCCAGTTATGCAGATTGCTTGCAAGTCGTATTTCTTATCTTTAATTTAAAACTTCACGAGTGAAATTGAAATTTCTTTCCTAAGTATTGTTTAGCATGGAAGACGTGTTATTGATTTTTTAGTACCTCGAAGTCATATTCTAGATATAACTACAGTTATATTCGGCAGTATTCGAACTATTGTGCGGTACTAGTAATACTACTCAGTAAGAGTGGGAAGCCAACAAATGTCCTCGTTCGTTCTCACTCTAGGCCCATCAAACGTGTCAACCTCTGGTGTGGGGAAATTAGTACCAGACTTGTCTGGGATCAGCGGGCTCCCCATAATCTGCAAAAACTGGGGAGCCGTTTTGATGCAGTACTGGCAGCACCTTACTACGGGCATCCAAGGATTTCAAACAGTATTGTCTCCTCCAGAATTCATAGTCATACATGGAGCAGAAGTCTAGAAGTAATAGTCGAATTCACGAGTAAACAAAGCGAGGGTCTGCATAACACATGTGATGTCAGCTAATGCAAAAAATTTCAAAACTTGTAAAACTTTTTATGCGAGAATTTATCGAGTGACTCAAGGTGATTCCAGTAAAATCTCCAATCATCCCTGTAGCGTATCAGGGCTGTTTGCTATACTCTCTCGAGAAACACCAAAAGCATCATGTTTTGGACACAAGGCATTTTTCTATTTCCGACCTTCGTCATTGCACATGTTTTTTCCTACCAAGGGTTCTGGATAGACTCTTTTAAGCCATATGGCTGCAAATGAACTTCCTTTTTACCGCAGCTTTCACATTGAGATAGATTTCTTGATCTGATTAGACCTCTTTATTTCAAGCTAACATAGATTTAAACTTGAGAAAACTTTTTAGGTAAAACTCCTTAAGATCATGTGTTACTTGATATAATTGATTTACAAAATGTATTGCTTTCTGTTTGTAGCCACATCCGAAAGACTCTAGACAGACAAGCAGCGGCCACTGACGATCCTTCTAAAGCCATCATTGAGCAAACAACTAAGAGAACCATAGAAAGGTCTCTTTTTGTGCTAAACAACAAATTTGCCTTTAAAGAATGTTTTCTTAAATAATTATCGTTTTCAGCTCCAAGCGCAAATCAACTCTTCTTCACTCAAAACTGGGCGTCACAAACCCTTCTGATATCCTCACAACTAGTCGGTCAACTGATGCGGCAATTGTTAGCGTAGAAAGTACTACCACAAGGACATCAACAAATAGAACCGCGAAAAAGGAATCGCAAAAGACTGAAGATGACAGCAAAGTCGGAAAACTTTCGAAAGAAGCTCGTAAAGCTAACGGTGGCCTCTCATCTACTACCTCTTCAGGATTGAAGAGTGGAAAAACTGTTAGATCGAAAGCCAGTCATTCCATGGAAAGAACATTTTCAAACATGACCACTAATGTCCATGGAAGAAATGCCACAAAACCAATGCACGAATCTACGGAAATGACTATTCCTGGTTCTAAAACGGTATCCAGCAGTATCTCCACGAATACAACACTGAAGGACTCATCAGGTGGCGGTTTGGGTGCTCCCTCTGGAAACCCATCGTCAACCAGTACTGCACCTGAAAACGATAAAACTCTTATTAAACAGCCGTCCACTCTCAGTGCTATTCCTGTTGATAAAAAAGCTGTCGGTGTTGCTGCTCCTCCTGCAAGAGCACGACTTGCTGCAGGTAAAGATTTGGTTCATTTTCTTTTCTTCTTTCTCCAATCACGTTTAACCATTTCTTTAAGAAGAACAGTTTTATATAAAAACTACCGAAAACCAAACAGCAAATGTGATTAAAGCTAGTAGTGATAATCACGACGGATAATTGAAAAATCCTCCCAACTGTTTACCGGCTCATCGTGCCTGGAAGGTGTTCCTGGGTGTCGTACTGCGATGTACAGCGGGGAATTCATCCCTTGGCAGGGTCTACCAAGCTGAGAAAGAGTCCGGCGTTTCCATCAGGAAGCCTAGCTAAGAGTAAACCAGTACCAGGATCCACTATCGTCCTGCTATCAAAGTCGCATGGTGGTAAATTTCTCTCTGATCCACAAGGGCTGCGACTGCCTGTGGTGGTGCTTCAGGAAACCATAATGGCTTAACCAGCAAATCTCGGAAAAGTGGAGATTATGCTGGGGTCCGCACAACCAGTGAGGACGAGCCGTTCAAGTATCAAGTAAGTAAGAAACCTAAATTTATAAGTGGCTTTAAGTTTCAACGCACTTGTGCGAGTACTCTAAACCAATACTGTAAAGGACCAAACTTGAACAGAAGTTTTGAAAACGCTACAGTTGAAATTTTCAAGTTCTTAAAAATGTTTATTTGCAGCTGCAGCGGCTGGTCAACAAGGAGGACCGAAACGTTAGTTACTTAATGACACGTTTCTTATAATCGTTCTTTTATTTTGTTTTGTTTGTTTTGTTTATTTATTTTGTTACATGGTCACTTCTTTTGAGGACAGGTGTGAAGGACAGTTTTTATTTTTTTTTAAATTCATTTATGTGATCCGTCTTCTGTGCGGATACCAGCACTTCTCACATACAATTCGCTTCCTCGCAACCATTGTCTACGAAGATCTTCCAGCTTTTACATGTGGCTTCGGTTGCTGCTTGAGGATTTTCATTTCATCTTGAATGTCGTAGAATGCTGGCCGAGCAATTCTCCCTGGAGTCCTGGGATAGCAGGGCTGGAGCGCTCCCAGTTGGATTGCAAAGATTGATTTTCTCCCCAAACAAGTCCAGTACCAATTTCGCGACCCCGTGGGGATGAGAGGCTTGGTTGGCAGGGAGCGGAATCGAACTAGAACCATGTTCGTGATGACGGGGATCACTACCACTGCGCCATCCACCCCATCTGGCTTTATGTGAGGTGGCAGTTAGTCAATTAATTCAGAAAGAAGTAAGCATGTGCCTTGAGACACGCATGGATCCCAGTACGTATGGTTTTAGTGGGTAGGAAATCGAAACATTTGTGGAAACTCTCGTATAGCAATAGTCTGTGTGGCCCTTTGTTTTCTCTAACTTTCCGATCCATCCAGTAACTTGTATTCGAAACATCTAAAAACAAGTGTTAGCAGAATCGAGTTCGCTTATATTTACCAACTGTTCACTCCTGTGTTCACTATAAAGCTTATCGCCACTTCATCACACTCTTTCCGGCCAGAAAGCTTTTTGAGTGCTCTTCCATATCTCAGTTCTAAAGTGCAGAAGTCGAAGCTAAAATTTCAACGGTAAAGAAGACTCAAAAACTCAAAGTCAAGAAGACGGTTTATACGTGAACACTAGTGTCGAGACGAATGCAGGAGATCGGTTGACTGTGCTGGTGACGATCATTAGTACGGCCAACGAAGATCAGGGATAACTCCTCAGGAAGAATTGAGTGAAAAGATGCTGTCTTGACTATACTTTCAGCAATCTGAACAGAAGAAAAGCTTTTAGTTCCATTTTCGCGGACACTAAATTGTGACATCTGTTAAGGCGGATAACAAACACTGCATGTAACTAGCTGAGAGACAGGCAAAGCGAAGGACCCGGATGGTGTGGTGAAGAAGTGCGCTACTCTCCGGTAAGGACAATAGTGCGCGTTCGTTCCCCACCGCATACACCTGCGGTTCAGAGATTTTGCAAATACCTCAGCATTGTATACGAGTTATATTTCGCAACATACCCTGCCATTAAAAAGAAAAAGGCGGTAAATAAAAGGGTTAAGACTGCATGTAATCATTCGTTTGTTCATCAATGTTCGACAAACACGCATTACACTTCTTTCTTGTTCTAACACTAATAATATTGGAGAAGGGCGCCTCTTCTGTTGGGCTAGCTTTTCGTATTGTCAGCGAGATCTATGGTATATAAGCTGTGGGATAACCATAGGAGGATTCCGGGCTTCTGAAAAGACCTTCAATGAGCGAACGCTTTGAAAACGACAAGAAACCCATCGAGGTACCCTGTCAGGGCACAGTGCTTTGAAGTGTTTTTCGGCTTGAGGAAACCTTGTGAACCGTTTGAAATGGTGACTATATTCACTCCTTAAATTCAATAAAGCCCTTCGTTTGACATGCAAAGGTTTGTCGTATGGACGTGGGCGAACGACTGTGGACCGCTAACTCGGATCATCAACTTCGAAGAAGATGAAACGTCGAGAGATTAACCGAATATAATTATTTATACGATTTTATAAACTGATCTTCTTAAGCTGACGCGAGGTTGGTACAGGTCTTCGTTGTCGTTGTCGTTGTCGTTGTTGATGCTGTTGGTCGATGGTTGACATTTCGGCGACTTCGTCTTCCTCAGAGCTTAGACGTATTTTATATTAGAAAATTTTTATTATTCGGTGGAAAGAAGGTTAAAGTATTAATGAAGATCAAACTTTCAAATTTTCAAATAGATGCCATATTGAACAGAAAGGCCACTCACCGTGATGTTACGTGGTACTGGCCCCAAGCGCTGTTCACGTGGGGTCGCGAGCGAGGCACACCCAGGGTCAAAATATCATTTTGAAATAGGGCGCCAGGTCACGTGTGATAGTGAGGCATTTGTCATTTCGGCCCATCTTTGGATTTTTGAAATTTATCCAAAACGCCTCAAGAGTTTTGCGCGTTGATGTTCTCGAGAAAGGTGAACCGAAAAGACGAATGCCTCACTATCACACGTGATCTGGCGCCCTATTTCAAAATGATATTTTGACGCGTGTCTGTCCCTCGCTCGCGACCCCACGTGAACTACGTGTGGGCCAGTCCCACACGTAACATCACGGTGAGTGGTTTTTCTGTTCCATATGGCGTCTGTTTGAAAATTTGAAAGTTTGATCTTCATTAATACTTTAACCTTTGTTTCCACCGAATAATAAAAATATTCTAATTAAAGTACGTCCAGGCTCTGAGGAAGGCGAAGTCGCCGAAACGTCAACCATCGACCAACAGCATCAACAACAACGACAACGACAACGACAACGAAGACCTGTACCAACCTCGCGTCAGCTTTAGAAGACCAGTTTATAAGATCCCATCTATGCCATATATCAACTATCTATGCCGAGCTTTATCGAAAGTCGGTCTTTCGAGTTGTTATCCGAATATAAGTTATGTAACAGCCTCATTTAGGGTAAACAATGAAAGGGAATTTTTTGATTATTCTCGCCGAAGTTAAGCGAAAGTCGGCTTGGTTAAGTAATATTACGCTTTGTGCTAGGTGTTCTAATGCCGACTGCTACAGGATGGATTGCTGGCGTGAAAAGAAACCATTATCAGTTGACAATCAGCCAACAACCGTCCTGTATAAAAGATCGCTTTCGGGTGAGAATTGCCTCATAGTAGTGATGCTCCAAATTCGATTTAATACGACGACGAGGACAACACATCGAGAAGGCGAATAACTGTGGACCATCGACTCGGATCATCTGCTGTGAGGAAGATGAAAACGTTAAAACGCTAGCCGAATAAAAGTTATACAGCAAGTTCGTACAAGCAGAACAGTTCAAAGAAATCTAGTGGTTGGCTATGTTTTTGTCAAAAGATTCACAACCAGCTGTTTAGAATTTTAAGATGACATCACCATCCAAGTGACCTCATTTAGTGAAAATTATGGCTCCTCAAGGCTTTAGAGTTGGGAACTTGAGAACAGTCAATGGAAGCAACAAGATTCGTTTAAATCCGACCAAACAGTGATGAAGCAAACTGAATGTTAGCTGATTTTGATGTAGCATATAAAAGGATCGAACTGAAACTGAATTTATGGAGAACATCATGAAGGACAAATTTATACTTGTTGCCAATTCACCACAGGATTCGTCAAACACCTTAGCGATGACATTTAAGTTGAAATCGTGAAGTAATCTATTCACCGTCTAGATGTAAATTTGGCGCCATGTGTATTAGGCGGTCAGTGGAATATAATAGGTCTTCGAGTCAGTCTTCGGTATAGAATAATTACTAGTGCGAACTAGAATGCTCGACTTTGCATGAGTTCACTAAGAGAGACTTATTGACGTAAGATGACATCTTGTTGAGCGAACGGGTTGAGCGTAGTTGAGCGAAACTGGGCGAGACACTAACTGGATGACTAATAATGCTCCTTATATTTATTTTGTAATGAGCGGAGTCTGAAGAAGGAACTAGAGACAATGCACAGAATGAGATTTTAAAATGTTTCTCAGTTAATATGATCTCATAAAGCTGCTTGCACGGAATACTGGTGAAGGCCATACAGTAGCGCCTGCAGAAAATGCGCACTGACAGCGAATCAGTAGCTTATACAGAAAGTTGATTGAAACGGCAGGTGCTTGAGGGTGGCTGCAGCTGGCAGCTGATCATTCACTTCGAGAATTGTAGGACAAAGAAGAACAGTTCTTGCAAAGAAGTTGCAGAATCCCCAACCAGCTGCGAGGAAGGTGCATGAGATGGTCGCTAATGAATAATTAGCAGAAAGTGCGAGCACAAATGCAGGATAATTACCAGTAAGCAGTTAATATAGGATAC
Source organism: Angiostrongylus costaricensis (assembly GCA_900624975.1). Taxonomy (NCBI): domain Eukaryota; kingdom Metazoa; phylum Nematoda; class Chromadorea; order Rhabditida; family Metastrongylidae; genus Angiostrongylus; species Angiostrongylus costaricensis. The sequence continues at coordinate 216,446 of UYYA01003925.1, forward strand.
ATACAGCAGTATAGAAAATGGGAACTATTCAGAGAATATCACGATGTTAACTCCTTTATCTACCGCCTAATACAATTTCTCACCGCAGGATATTATGTGAAATACAACCAGAATGACGCTAACATATTTGCAAAACTCCAGATCGCACGTGTCCGTGGTGGGCATCGAACACGCTATAACTTTTTTTGGAGGCTAATGCGCTCACCACAACACCGTGCAGGTCTTCCGCTTCGCCTTTCTCTCAGCTAATTTTTCTCTCTGACGTCAATCCCGTTGAGAGGTGACTGCTAATGGCGCGGTTAGGTAGAAAAACTCGCTGAGAGAAAGGCGAAACGAAGGACCTGCATGATGTCGTGGTGAACGCGTTAGCCTCCGGAAAGGATAATAGCGTATTCGACCCCCACTGCAGATTCCTGCGGTCAGGAGTTTTGCAAAAAAAAATTTCTCAGCATAATTGGGCTGCACTCGTGGAATAGTGTTGCTATAGCATGGAAGCTGCGATAGCAATATGAGGTTGAAAACCGCGAATGAAAAAACCACTGATAGCAAAATAATACTCGTTTCATGAGTTCTTTGTTCCATGAAGGTGATGATGGTGACGGTGGAGGTGTTTTAGGTGACGCACAAGCCATTCTTCAATATTCGACTTGTTCATCTTAGCAGAAAAGTTCCTCGTAGAACTAAATTTTCGGTCCCCTCTCCTGCGTTCAGTTTAGGGCCAATTTCAAATTGCCCTTCTTTTTGGGCGAAATGAAATCAACTGAAATGGGATAAAACGGCGAAATGAACCTCGTATTTGGTTAACTTTTTCAACGAACATCCTGTAAATCAACAAAGCCCAGAAAATTTCGGAAGGATTAAATTGGTTATAAACCAAAATTTGTGCATCCTGAATTATTTTCACTCAATAAGAACTAGTTCACTTAGCTCCATCAAAGAAGGCGGCTGATCCCAAGGCAGTGAAGAAGGCGATGAAACGGCTGAAGCGGATGAATTGCTTCCCAGCTGACGCGCTTGTCACAACCGTCACCGGGCGGAAACGAATGGATCAGTTAGCAGTCGGTGACTTTGTAAGTTGTTTTTCATTATAGCTTTTTATACATATTAAGAAGATTAGTGCGCTTAGTTGATTTCGAATAACAAAAAAACTGCAAGCTGAATCACAATGGTGACTTTTTATTTGCTGCCTACTGCAGTTTACGATTTCGACTGCAGCCTCAGCCTTACAGGGTTCAAGGCCGATTTGTATTCCCCAGATCATTCCCGTCAACAGGTGATTGCTGATGGCACAGTTAGGTAGAAAACTGACTGAGAGAGAGGCAAAGCAAAGGCGTCAGTGGTGTCTTGCCTAACCCTCGGAAAAGGCAATCGTGGTTCGATCTGGTCCAGGGTCCAAGTTTTTCGAATATCTCGGCATTGTTGTTGTTGTAGGCTGAATTTTGGTCATTCATATGAGTACAAGTGTAATGCTTACCAAAATTGTAGCTCAAAGCTAAGTGGATTTATGAGAACGACTGATGACCACATTTTATCAAACTACAAGTTCCACAGTATGATCATGTTCATTATCTCACTTGAAATCATTTTTTGTGGTGAAATGCTGTCAGTTTAATTTGTGTCTTCAAATTTTTGTAATCAAAAGTTTCTAGTTTGGAATGACCTGTCGCATGCTTCGCTTTACATTGCTTCTTGTTCACTGAGTCACCAGTTACTTTCTGTTTATTGGAACGCTGTCGAAAAACTCCAAACTCTCTTTTTCAATTTTATGTGTTGGTACCGAGTGCAAGAAATGTACTGAAATACGAACGAGTGGAGATGTTCTACCATCGGGAGCCGGAGAAACGGACCCAGTTTGTTGTTCTGATTACGGAATCTATGAAGAGACTAGCTCTAACACCACTTCATCTGCTGCCATTTGGTGAATGTGAGTCGATGAAGAGGTAAGGTAAAGCTCCAAGTCTTCGATAGCGAACATCAAAAAAATACATCAAGAAATGCGTTAGAAAAAAAGTGGTTTGAATAAATTTACAGCTCTTCATAAAAATCCTAACAGTAATTTAGCTGTGCATTACACTGATTCCTTCCATCAGCCAATACGAGATTGCTACCTTTTCATTTTAGTTATAATTTAGAAAAGCACTTCTATTGCGTCTTCTTGAGCTTGGAACTACCTCACAGAGCTAAAAAAACGCAAGTGGTTTGGTAATGTAATGTTCGGCTCTGCTCAGACCCTTAATGTATTTTAAACGCCGAACATTGACCGCTGAAGTAGATTACGGACGAACAAATGCTTTAGGATGCGGCGAATTGCACCAGTTATTGGGAGACAATCACGTTTACAATTCATTAAATAGTCTGAGTACTCAAACACTTCTAACTATGCGTAAAGATAGGATAGTGGAATCAATAGGTGTAGCGAAGAATTTATCTTTCAATTTCCACCGAAGCTGCAGCGTGCTTGTGAAACCTCAGGTGAGAATGAACCTACTCGAGAAATTGCCGTAGGTCCGACAAAGCTGTAGCGTAGTAAAGTAGATCGGCATCTTCTCTCATCTGCTTTATACTGTTCCTCGAATAATTCGGTTACCTATTAGAAACAGAGCCATCAATTCATTTTCCAAGGAGAAAACACGCTCCACAAGGCAACAAAACTCACGTAACATCCATTTCACTGACTCAGAGTTGCATCATATGGTTTATAATTTGTGGAACAAGCGATGAAGTCTCAAATAACTTCGGATTGTAATGATTCTGGATTATAAGGTCATGTCTATGAAATCCGCAGAGCCGACACTACATAATATTGGAGTAACATCTTTGTAAGCCGACATTCAATTTTTGGATCACGTCTATCCAATCGAGTGGGCGTCAGCAAATCTTCCATTTCTCCCTGTCGCGTCCAAGAGTATCCCACTGGATCTTGTTCGTTCTAGGAACTCGTTGAACACCAAATGTTTGCCCTAGGATTTTCGTGAAGAACATTAAACATCGGGCATCGGGTTGTGGTTTTCCTGCTGTGCTTTTGACATCTAGAAGAGTCTAGTCGCTGACGACTCTTCTCCATCGGTTGCCGTTCATACGCGCTTCGTGTCTGACTATCTTTAAAAGCTTTACTTTTAGAAGCTTTTTGGTCGTTGACGTTTCTTGGATCTTCCGATCCATGCTCTCACTTGCGTGATTCAGGATACTCCTAGTATCGTCCTTTCGACTGCGTGTTCTATAACGCTAAGCGATCATCCACCCTGCTTGCATAAAAAGCCAGGTTTCTGACAAATAAGGCAGGAGGAATTCTGGAGCAAAAAAAGTGAGCACGGAGCCGGACGCTCTTTGTTCTTCTCAGTGCTTCCTCGACTCTCGAGAACGCTCCCAAAACCACTCAACTCCTCGTGCTCGACTATTGAACTAAGCATTCATCATGTCAACATTCCCACCCAGAAAAACAGTCGAACATTTCGGAAAAATTTATTCCGCTGAGAGTGAATAGGGTGACAGATACAAATCTGTTTCCCACGAACATCGTTTTTGTGAGAGTCAGTCGGAGACAAATCTTTCCACAAGAGATCTCAAAATCAGCAAGCATTCGTTCCGCTTGGCTAATGTTTAATGCTATGTGAACGATGTCGTCAGCAAAGCGAACGTGGTGTAACTGCCGACCATCGATTTCCACTCCCATGTTGTCTCATTCCAGCGTTCGCATGACGTTCTCGAGGCTGGTGGTAAATGTTTTTGGTGAGATGGCATAGTCTTGCCTAATCCGTCATTTGATGCCGATATCTATGTCGCTATAGAATGATGATATATCGGTGGTGAAAATTTTGTGTGGCTCACAAAGAACCTTTACATGCTGAGTACAGACTCTCTGGCAGTTATCGCTTCAATACTGTTTCAATCACAACTGAGTCAAGAGCTTTGGTTAAATCGATGAAGGTGAGACAGAATGGTGTCTTACATTCTCACGATACTTCGATGAGTTGTGTTATCGTGTGAATGTGATTTATCGTGCTAAATCCTTTTAGAAACCCTGCTTGCTAACTCACTTTCTACATCGTCCTTGAGCGGTCGGTTACGTTTGCATTCCTACTTTCGTTTCCGATTTCGGCTTTAACATCTCTCCGAATCAACTAGTAGGAGGATCGAGCGAAGGATTCGTCGCCGAAAACACACTTCCCTCTGATTCACATCGTGGTGAAGACCTGGATACGCCCTTGCAATGTTACGTCAAGACTCCAGGTAGGACCAAGTTGCACGAACAACAATACGCCAGCCTCAGTACCCCGCACAATGGGTGCTTCCGTCTATGATGACGTCAGGCGGTGAGACGACCGGTGAGAGGTCAGAAAATCTCAGGTTACGCTGGACGTCAATGGAACCGGATCCGACGAACACACGCACGACACGCCATGGAGATTGTTTCTTACTATGCACGTATAATAGCAGAACACTCTCCATAGACGCCGATCTTCACGCCCTTCTTGTAGTCGCAGACATTAAATTTTATGTGATCGCATTACAAGAAACAAAATTCAAGAAGACCGACATACGCCAACTAAACAATGGGACCCTTGTGATCCGTGGAGAAAAGGTCCCGTCACGAAATGTCGGTGGCGTAGGCTTTGTTCGTCTGGCAGCTGAAGTGCAATCATCTTGATTTTTTAATTAGCGAAGCATCGGTGGGCTCTGTGGATGTTTTTCCCAGGCTCTTCAACGTCGACCACAACTGCTGCTTTACGATCTTATCTTACCACCTTTCTGCAGTGTTTTACAAGTTCACACGTGAATTAGCGATCACCTATAGCTTCACTGATTTTACATTGACCTATCAACTGGAGCGTTTTTGAAAATTGGCATCCCTTGGTTGCTTTCGAACTCTCAGTTTTCACAGCGCTAACGTGAAGATGGTGAATAGGCCGGTCGTATTTCTCGCCCATTTAATTAATAGTGGGATCTTTCCAAGAGCTTACGAACGATCGGAATAGATCCCAGTTTATAACGATTTCCGGAATCCGTTTTTGAAATTAATGGCTACCGTTGCGTTAAAATCTTCAGTGACGACCTAAAAGAATGCGAAGTAGAATTCTCTGCGATGGAGATGACGCTCAGTCTCGTATTTTCTGCCACAGTCCCATCGATTGTTGAAAAGCTTCGATTTACTTTGATGTGCTCTACTTCGTTATGGTATTCTCATTTGGCTCTCACATCCGGCGTTGAGAGTCGCACTTCTGGAATCATAAGTTACCATGGAAGATGGTACTAGTTATTATAAACACAGCAGCCGTTCAGCTTGTTCTTTCGACCGTTGCATTAAAATCTTCAGCGACGACCTAAAAGAATGTGTGGCCTTCTTCGCGAAACTTCTCTAAGTCGTCATTGAACGCCTCGACTTCGTCTTCGTCATGGCTTGATGTCAGTGCGTAGATGATGAAGATTGTCCAATCTGGTATTGATTCACATCTCCTCAACCGTAAGCTTCCAACTTCGTTTTTTAGTTCTCCAAATGAATCAATGTTCATTTGGATGTATGTTACAGAAAATTTCGTGCTGTTGCTCTGCACGTGTAAGGGCGAGCGAGTGTAGTGCAGTGCTCAGAGACACCCTGCAACAAAACACTTCGCCATTTCACTGAGGCCCACCAAGCTTTCTATCCCTCGAAGTACTGGCAAATTGCTGCCAGACTAGGATAGGTCTATTAAAACACCGACTCAATGCGTTGATAGGTTGCAAAAAGTCGTTTTGAAAGTCAAATACGCTTTATGATGCCTAATGAAGTATAAATGGCGCATCCCTCGGTGATTGATCAACGCAGGGTGCTTTATCTTTTATGCTCTTGTTGCTTTGCAATAAACAGTGAGTATAAATACAGACAAAAGTTTACCCAATTTGGGGCTATTTTTGTGAAGAAAAGTCCCTATAAGCGATGTTTGTGACACCAGTTTCTTTTTCGTTGCCCACGAAATCCACTCAACTCAGTGGATGGTAGTAGTTATCAACAGCGTTTTATTTCTATAACAAGAGAGAAGTTACAGGCTATAAATCATAGTTTATAATATAAGCCCAACAATGACTGTAACATTGAACTCTTCAGAGCATTGGCGAATGCGGATGGTGTGGAGCAGTGGTTGAGAGCGTCACGATTTGCCGACAAAGCTTCAGTTGGCGATTGTGTGATGACGGTCGGCGAAAACGGCAAGATGATCACTGAACGGATAATCAAGGTATTCTGATGGGCTTTTTCGGCAGATGTGCGTCTTGTCAGTGGTGTTCTCCAGGTTGGACGGCAAATCTCCGAAGGCATCTACTCGCCGATGACAGTCACTGGGTCGCTTCTTGTTGACGACGTGCTGTCGTCATGCTTTTCACAGGTGGAAAGCCATACCGTTCAGAAGGTACGTCACGATAGGTTGTGCAACATCGAATTTGTTTTGATACCGGATATGATGCCTTGATTTATAAGAATATAGAACATAGCGCTGCTGTCCCTTAAACAGATAAGCAACAAGCGCCTATGCCAATTCCACCGCCAATTAATACGTATCATTTGCATAGTTCTTCGATCACTAGTGTATTCTTTCTTTGTTGATCAGTTTGATTAACGCTGATTACGAATTTAAAAGATAAAAAGGATAAGGCTGTCGGCGTTGATCAATCCCTAATGGATGCGCCATGCATTCGACTTCATTAAACAACGTTTGGAGGTGATTGAATTCATACCTGGCCTTTACAATCACTCGTGGTGGCCGACCGATGTATCGAACCAGCGCTGCTATTCTTCCAGACAAGTCTGGTACCAGTCTACCACCCTGGAGGGATGGAAGGCTTGGTGGGCCATGGGCGCGGATCGATTGCACGTGTTTGTTGAAAGGCGTCTCCGACCACTGCGCCATACGCGACTATAAATTACGTCATTAAAAACGTTATTTTTCTCAGCTAAATGACAAAATTTAAAAGCTTGAAAAAAATATGCTTTCCAGAATTGTGAAAATATTTGATACTTACTTGATACCTGAACAGAACAGTTTCTTACTTAGTTGATACTTGAATGGCCAGTCCTCACTAGTTGTGCGGGTACCAGCATACTCAACACTTCGGATATTTGCCGGTTAAGCCATTGTGGTTCTCTGGGATGCCGAGGTCGTCACCACCACAGGCAGTCACAGCCATTGTGGATCAGAGGAGATTTGTCACCATGCGGCTTGGATACCAGGACCGTAGTGGATCCTGGTATTGGTTTACTCTTAGCTCGGCTTCCTGATGGGAACGCCGGACTCCATCTCAGCTTGGGAGACCCTGCCGTGAAAATAACACAATATTATTTAGCTAATGTATGCGAGTAAACTAAATTTCTTAGCGATATCTTTTCAGATTGTGTTCGACTTTTTCGTTTATGTTCGAGAACTTTTTGGTCTCCATTCAGGTAAAGCGTCTTCTTCCTTGAAGTTATGTTTGCTTCTGTAATCCATTATTTTCCAGAACAAAGCGTTGAGCGAAAAGGAATCCCACCGTTCATTAGTTACGTCTACGAGTTGAGTCATATCATCCTACCATTCTCCAACTTCTAATCTCCCCAGTTTTCCTCACTGATGACAATGGATCCTATTTCTTCTGGAACACAAACAACAATCGTCATCCGACTTAGGCGTCACATGAAGACGTTGCCCACATTGTACATGACTTGATGACAATTTTGTTAAATAGGCTTTGTTAAGAGTTGTGAAGAATTATTCGATTATTATTATTATTACCGCTTGGTATTTTCGAATTAATTACATCGAAGAATCGTCATTAGTTTCTAACTAAGCAATTATTGATTAAGATGTTGCTGGCCGATTAGGATCGATTTATTCGTTATCATCCTTCTAAAGTGTCAATCGTTTCGGTGTCCACACGGGTTCTGTGTCTTTCTGGAGAGTTAAAAGTGCATTACTGTAGTAGTCAGGATCCTTTCAGCTGTCCATTATTTCCCATGTGCTATATTGTAGAGTTTATTATTACTAGATTTTTATATTTCTATCAGTATATTTAACAGAGGGCTTAATAAAATGAACACTTGTTCTGTTTTTTCCTTTATTTCTCTACTACGTGTCTCGTACTACTGCAAAAGCCATGAGTCCGGTCAACCAAATATCTGTCGATGTCATATTTTATTGATTAGTCCTGTATAAATCCAATTTGAAATTCTTCGATTGTGTGGCATAAATATTTCAAATGAATGGGTCCAAACATAATAATTATCCATAAGTTCTCGTTTTTCATGGGAAACAGGTCTATGAAGGTCTTCTAATTTGACTGTGGTTTTAGGTGCTTGAGGATTTTTGGTCACCCTTATGAATGCTGTTAAATGCTGGTCTAGTCTATTCTCCTTACAGTCCTCTGATAGCCGTGCTAGGCACTTTCCAGGTTTTCACCACAGACAGTCGCCAACGTTTGTGGATCGAAGAGATGGGACTGTTGCTGTACAAGTTTGGTAGCAGTCTCCCGACAACGAAGAGGTCGGAAGCATAGTTTTCCCAGGAGGGGTCGAACGAACTAATGTGCTAACCTTACGCATACTGAACAGCGCCTACATAATAGCTTTCAAGCTGATGCGGAAAAAGACAAAGGATAACGCGTTTTTCAATGATCAATCCGTGATGGATGAACCATGCTTTCGAATGCGTTGGGCTTAGTTGATAGCATACTTGACCTATGTAATACACATATATATAAAATATATACGCGATGGCCAGCTAATATATCAAGTCAATGTTTCTACCTTGTTAGAACGAACCAGCGGCCGATCAAGTGTGTCCCCAAAGTGCACCTTAGTCTTTGCCCGTCCGAAAACTGACATTGGAATATAACAAAAGAACCATTCCCAAGTCTGTCGTTAAAGTTGCTTTTAGTTTCAATTGAGGAAATCGAGCATGATGCTGTTACATATCCTGAACCCTATTCATGATGGCGAAGTAAGCGAAATACCCGTCTCAACTGGTTTTTTTCTTCTATCAGTGACTTCGTATCAATTTCTACAGTGATAGAATTTCTGAGTCATTCTTTCATATCTGCCGAGAGAGGTGAGTTTCCAGCCATTGTTAATATTCAGAATGTAAGGTAACCCCGAAGCACTTCGTATTCTGGATGAGACAAGTTTTTCCTTCACTCGTGGAGTTCTAGAGTTCACTAAGGCTTTATATTGCTTAATGCGATGTATTGGTGATGCCAAACGATTGGGTGAGATTATCATATTTGTCGTCAGTGTGATTGCTAAGAGCATTGAAAAACTAATAACAAGCAGAAACACCAGAAACACTCAATGATGGTGTGAATTTGAGGATGACGAGGACCGAATCGACTCTCGTTTCTGCAAGAACTCCTCCATCGTCCATGGATCGCCTACCCCAGACTGAGGCTAATGCTTCTCCACCGAAGAAGGAACTCCATGCTCAAAATACGCAGACATCGTCTCCTCCTTTAAAAGCTCCAACCGCACACTCTCCAACTAAAATACGTGAACAACCTCGCCCTCAGGCAAACACACCATTAACAGGTTTGAGCCGAGGATTTCAAAGTGAGCATGACATTACACTTAACGTTGCCTTTTTAAATTCTACAGAAACTGTCGCTGTCGAACGGGTTGCTAAGCATTCCCAAAAAGAAGGCAAAGGTGAGTATAGGAAAGGCGATAAAGTCCCGGCAAGATCTGCACGCTCGATAGCAGAAAGGGCCGAATTTGTGGTGGGTTCTCATATTCACCCTCTAATCTCTCAGTACCAATCCAATTTTTGACCAACCTAGTTAAATCCGTTTGGAATGCGCCATCATCACCCACTATTTCATTTGGTACCGTTGCAGCCACCTATTGAGTACTTGGATGTGTCACGAATTGCCATTCGTTTCTTGCAATCCCTGATGTTCTGCGAAATGTTACTGCATCTCTTTGGAATACCTCTTGCCATGCACGAAGCCCAATTGTTTTTCAATTATCGGTGGGTTCTGTTCTCCTTTAGTCGTCTCAGAATTACTTCGAGATCTTAATGATTTTGAAAACCTGCTGCTGGAAAACCCTTGAAAACACGTAGAATCGATTACTATCGTGGAGAAAACACACTCCAGTTCATTCTAGCTGCTTCTCATTCTGAATAGTAGTTAACCAATGACGGAAGGACACTATTCGACGTAGCTCTGCAAACGGAATACGAGCAATTTTTCGTCGGTTGCAGACTTCATGTTTCCTTTTTGACCATGAAAATACTTTTCCAATAACTAGTCTGCTTCAGGGGCGGACAGCACAGTGGTAATGATGTCCGTCATCATGAGCATGGCTCTAGCTCGATTCCGCTCCGGATCAAACAAGCCTCTCATCCCTCCAGCGTCGAGAAATTGGCACCGTCCTTGTCTGAAAAAGAAATCACTCTCTGCAGTACAATTGGAAACGCTCCAACCCGGCCATCCCAACACTCCAAGGAGAAATGCTCTACCAGCATTCTACAACATTCAAGATGAAGTGAAAACCTTCAAGTAATAACCGAAGCCACACGTAAAAGTTGGAAGATCTTCGTGGATACTGGTTGCAAGGAAACGAATCGAATGTGAGAAGTGCTGGAATCCGCACAGTACACGTGAAGACGGATCATATAAAATAAAAAAGGCCTCCTTCAAGGGACATGGCAGGGTTTTATAAAAGACCTTCATTCCATGCGTATGAGTAGTGTGTACGCTTCTATTATTGGCAGACTATTGGCCAAATTCACTTGTAGAGTAGTGCCACTGCTGTGGTTTATGGAAATACATTGCTGTTAGTATTTGGATGTATTTTGCACCGTATGTTGAGTCACTTGGTAACTTTCGAACTCTCAGCTTTCATAGCGCTAACGTAAAGATGTTGAATGAGCCGATCGTGTTTCTCGTCGATGTTATCAACAACGGTATCTTCCCAAAAGCCGACTGAAAAATTGGATAAGTCCCAGTTTGCGGTGGTTCTGGGACTTCGGTTGTGGAATTTAGCGGGTTCTTCTCCTTTTCGCGAAAAATAGAATCTTGCACGAAGGAGACTATTGTCTAATCCCGTGTAGAATTTCGGGACAACAACGGCATCTTCTCAACAACTGACTAATGAATTGAATAAATCCCAGTTTACGGTGGTTGTGGGACTTCGGTTTTTGAATTTAGCGGCTTTTTCTCTTTTCCGCGAAAGATAGAATCTTGCACGAAGGAAACGATGGTCTGATCCCGTGTAGAATTTTGGGACAACAACGACATCGGTTAGGCAAAACCTTCTATTTACTATGATGTGGTCTATTTCGTTGTGGTACTCTCTATTGGGAGACTCCCACGTCCAGCGCTGAGGGTGGGGCTTCTGGAATTGCGAGTTACCATGAACTGTCTTGGTCGCCACGATAAACTCAGATAGCCGCTTACCTTGTTCGTTCCACTCTAATCCGTGGGTTCCAATGCGAAATTTATCAGCCTCTTCGTCATAGTTTGATGCCTGCGAGTAAATGACGAACACTATCAAAGCCGATACTAATCCATATCTCTTTAATCGTAAACGCCAGATTCGGGTAGTTAGCTGTCCGAATGAATCGATATTCATGGACAAACTCGTGTTGACGAGAACGCCGGCACTGCCAACTACTCTACTGTCGCATGTTCCGAAGAACAATTCTTCTCCAGTATCATACACTGCGTTGAATAGTAGTGTCATCTCGACTCGGCCAGGCCGACGACGTCGTACTTTATCCTTCTCGCTTGCATGATCAAGTCTTCTATCGAGAACTCGGGTGCAAGTGTACGTGTATTGTAGGTAGAGATCGTCGCCTTAGTTCTTTGCGATCCAGGCAGCTTAAATTGGCCGTGAGATTTTACCAGCCTCTCCGTACTCGTCCTACTCAACGCTGTGAAATTGGGGCTCTTTCGGGGTCAGGGGATAAAAGAAGATCTTAAAGAGAGAAGAACAGCAGTAATGGTCGAAGCTGCAGGTGCTGGGAAGAGCATTAGCAAAGTCCACCGAAGCTTCGCCAGTTACAAGACCAAGATGATTGCACTACGGCGCTCAGATGGAACAGTTACAGTGTCCAGAAAGGACCTCCGGTTCTCCCTTCCGAAAACCGACGTGCGATTTCGGTGAAAAATCGAGCAGCATCAAGTGCGGACAGGATAAGATCTGAACACCTGAGGAACCCTCCGCCAGTCCTCGTAAGCACACTGGCTCGGCTTTTCGCACGTTACTTGTCTGAATGCAAGGCCCCTACTTAGTGGAGGACCAGCAAGACCGTGTTATTGTTCAAGACGGGTGACCTACACGATATCGGCAACTATCGCCCAATCTGCTTCCTGTCTGTCGTCTACAAACTTTTCACTCGATCATCCTAAACGTGAGCAAGCAGGGTTTCGACAAGGATTTAGTATAGTAGACCACATCCACACGATAACATGCCTCATTGAAGTATCACAAGAGTACAAAAGACCTCTCTGTCTCACTTTCATCGATTTACAGAAGGCCTTTGATTCAGTTGAGATAGAAGCAATTTTCACCACCGATATATCATTATTCTATAACGACATAGATATCGGCATCAAACGATGGATTAGGCAAGGCAATGCCATCTCACCAAAAACATTTACCACTACCCTCGAGAACGTCATGCGAACGCTGGAGTGGGACAACATGGGAGTGAAAATCGATGGTCGGCTGTTACACCAACTTCGCTTTACTGAAAGCATCGTCCTTATAACAACAGACATTAGCCAAGCAGAATATATGCTTGCCGACTTTGATAAAGCCTATGGAAAGATTGATCTTCGAATAAATCTCACAAAAGGATGCTTATGAGGAATGGATTGGATTCGTATGCCGCATTAACGCTCAGCGATTTTCTCCGAACGCTCCAGTTTTGTTTATCTAGGTCGAGAAATCAACATGATGAACGACTTAGCTCCAGAGTTGAGCAGAAGGAAACGAGCGTCTTGGGGAGCTTGAGCTTTCAAGAGCATCGAGGATGTAATGTGGAGAACAAAGAACACTCAACTCTGTGCCACCTCATTAACTCAACGGTACTTCTTGCGTTAACGTATGTGTCAGGAACCTGGTCGCTGCGCAAACAGGATGAAAGATCATTCAGTGTTATCGAACGCGCAGTCGAAAGGACGATGCTAGGAGTATCCCGTTCCACACAAGTTCGGGATGGGATCTGAAAATCCGACCTGCGTCAACGATCAAAAATCAAAGATGCCGTTTTGTATGCCAAACAGTTGAAGATAAGGTGGGCGAGACACGCAATGCGTATGAATGACAACCGATGGACAAGACCCGTTATTGCCTGGATTCCTCAGGATGTTAAACGCACTGCAGGAAGAGCACCGACCCGATGGTCAGAGTTCCTCACGAAAAGCCTAGAAAAAAAGACGTGAGGCTCAACGAGTTGCTAGAGCGTGCAGAACACACTGGGCTACTCTGCACGCGACAGGGAAAAATGGAAGACTTCCTGGCGTTCGCTCGAGTCAGTCGACGATCAACGGGACTACAGGTGATACAGATGATATTGAGTTTATTTTACTACAACACTGAAAGTGTTCTTGTTATCACGGCATTTCATAAAACAAACATAAGGGATAAAGGATGAAGCTCTCAGTGTTGATCAATCCCTGAGGAATGCGCCATGCACACGACTTCATTAAGTATCACTGGAGGTGATTGAATGCACACCTGGTCTTTACAATGACTCGTGGTGGCCTACCGATGTATCTAGCCAGTGCTACTATTCTCCCAGACAAGTCTGGTACCAATTTGCCGACTCTGGAGGGATGGAATGTTTGATGGTCCATGGGTACCGAGATCGATTCCACGTGTGTGTCCAGTGGCACCTTAAACCACTGCGCCACCCGCGCCCTAAAATAAACATGATCATTAAAATTAAATAACTGTTATTTATTACGTCTGAAGGAAGGGCGAAACGAAGGGCTTGCGTGATGTGGTGGTGAACACGTTACCACCTGGAAAAGGCAGTAGAGTGTTCGTTCCTTATGCTCTTTCACGAGCGTAATTGGACACTTTGTCTTTTGTCGCTTATCTTTAAAAATTCCATAGTCACTTAGCTTCAAGAAAAGCTAAAAAGGTGTGAACGCAAAAATTGATACCCACTTAATGCGTTGGCTTCCAGCAAGCCGATACTTTTTAAACCTGATATTAAAGAATGTGTCCTAGTTCGGACTTCATTCTTGTAACTTTAACTTCATCGGGAAATACGGGGTTAGGTCGCGTATGACCTCTGGGCGTTCATCCCTGCTATTCATTGTAGGATTTTTGGCATTTATCCAAAAAGCCTCAAGAAGTTTTCCCGCTGGTGTTTTAGTCCCCTGTGCAAGGATATTGACCTTCATTTCAAAATCGTCTCCACTGTGCTTTTGTATCCTATGCGTTCCTAGTGGGGTCCTTTGTCTTAGTTTTCGTTTGCCGTCTAGGTGTCCTTTTATGCGGATACATAAAGTTCTGCTCGTTTCGCCAATATATTATATTCGACATTTTATTTTGAATTTTATTCATTGCTGAACAAGGAAACGACGCATTCATAAAATAATGTGCTCATAAGTAAAATCGGGCATTTGAAGAATTTCGGCTCTATTTCATCTCATAATGTGTTGATTTTTTCGATAATTATTTCTTTCAGAAAAGCCCTTGGTGACCACATTGTTCTGGGCTCGATGGTAGACCCAACTGCTGAAGCTTTTGCCGTTTTGATAGCATTTCGCTCCATCTATGGAGTTTTTTCGATAAAGTACGTAATTCCTTCAGTCATCTTGTACAAATATTGAACTCTGTTATAGATGAATTGACTTCATGAGTGAAAACACCGGGAAAACTCTAATAATGAAAAACGATTGCTCTCGGTTAATCTGGCGGTATTGACTGGAGAAGTTTCTGGAGCAATGAGGGGCTTCCTCTTGAGCGATTAATTGTAAGGCTCGTTGTATTTATCCCGCTCGTTAACTGAGACAATTAGAACAGCAGACCATTGAGCAGAGCTATTAAAAATTTTAGCACTAACTGTGAAACTGCATGGCGCGATGAAATTCGGAAGACATTCAGAACTCGTGTTAGTCATCCCCAAAACAATGTACCACGATGTTTGAGCGTAAGTGTGAAAGCATCAGTACTGTGCGTACTCGACTGTGCTTTTTGCCTGCGATGTCCGATGGCGGGCCAAACGTTTAGAAAGCGTTTGCATCAAACTGACGTCTAATCAGAAATGTCACGTTCTAATGCTTCTTCATAGATGATAGATTTCGATTTCTGACTCTTCCGGAAAGATTTTAATCATGTTAAGTCTTCTATTTTTTTTTCATCCAAGACAAATCGGTGGTACTTATGTTGCCAAGTACTTATTTATCTTCGGTCTTCTCTTGTCATAGAAGAACAACACACTTCATTCGGTCTTTCAAAGTCAAAAAAGATGGAGCCATGAATCAAACTTATTTACCAAATCTTTTGAAATGCTTTGCATGCACTTTTTATTCAATTTTATCCAAGCCACCGGTAAGGTACTTCCCGTACGTTCTAAAGGGCCAGTCGTACAGACATCAAGTATGGTTTGTGAACACATGTTAGTCATGTTATCCTAGGTCTACCAAAACTTCCCTTCGAAAGTGTTCTATTGGTAGAACGATCGTCTACGAGACACACTGCGGTCACCTTCTCGTCGCTCAGCTTTTGAGATTGCTATGGGCGGTGCAATTCGAGTATTCATCGCTTTAGAGTATCAACATCTTTTTAGACGAACGTCATGAATGAACCAGTACCGTCACTCATTAGCTAACAAGCTGCACATTAATTAATTTTGAAATCAGTTGATAAAGTAAGCATTATTGAGATGTTATCTATTCTACAAGTGAGCTTGGAAGCTTTCCTAAGTAGATATGAATGTTCTAGGCACAAAAATGGTAAATTTGTCGAAAATACTTCGATTAAAAAGATGAGAAAATTTTATCAAGCATATAGCATTGAAGAAAGATTTCGACGCGAAGCATTAACTTTCTAGCTTTACAAGGCCATCGATGGTAAGCCGAGCCATTCAACGACTCATGGCACTGATTATGTCGCATTTGATATTTGGAGTGGTAATCCTGGCCGCAGGTGAGACTTTGAAAGGTCTTTGATTGTTCTGTTTAAATTTTTTAAAATTGTTACAGATACTGTTCTGGTTTGCATCCGTGGCAGTTCATTTATAAGCTGAAACGTTATTACATTTATTCTAAAGTCTTCCCAATACATATTTATACTCTGTCATGACGTTTAACGAACTTGTTTAAAAACAGCCAAGAAAAACAACGTTTTCAGCTATAAGGCTGAGATATTTGCAAAACCCCGGACCGCAGGTGTCTACGGTGGGGAACGAACGCGCTGTTATCCTTACCGGGGAGTAACGGCGTTCACCACCACACTACTATAGCCTCAGCTTAACTGGGTTCAGTGCCGATTTGGGCTCCCCAGATCAATCCCGTTGACGGGTGATTGCTGATGGCAAAAGACCGATAGAACTAGCTGAGAGGCAGGTGAAACGAAGGACCCGCATGGTGTGGTGGTGAACGCGTTACTCCCCGGAAAGGACAATAGCGCGTTCGCTCCCAACCGCAGACACCTGCGGTCCAGAGTTTTGCAAACATCTCAGCATTATAGCAGTTATATTTCGCAAAATACCCTGCAGTTAAAAAGAATAGGCAGTAAATAAAAAGGTTTAAAAAGTTTTCAGCATTTAAATTTCGAGTTAACCCATCACCAAGACGGAGAGGTGGTTAAAAGAGCAAAATGGATGCGTTATAACACCATTGTTGACAAAATGATTTGCAGTCAAAGATCTGGTTACAGATCTCCCTTACGGAGGAATTCTCATCAGATTAGTTGCGAGTCTATTTGGCACGACTGCAAGTGGCATTCAGTAGGTTAAACGTGAACAGAAAACCATGTTTTGCTTCCCTAAAACGCAGGGGATTCCAAACGATAGACTCCTTGTTCTATAAATTAGTATAATTCCTTTTATCCCGAAAGAGCCATCGATTCTATGGCGTTGCCTAGAAAGAGTACGAAAAGAAGGCTAAAACCTTAGAGCCACTTTAGGCTGGAAAACTAGAGAAACTAACGTGACGATCTGTACCTGTGATGCATCTGCGCTCTTTGTTGAAGACCTGATCATGCGAGCTAGGAGGACAAGGTGACGTCATCGGCCTGACAGAGACAAAGGGACTCCGGCAATTCATCGAATTCCACAGCGGTTCCTGTAGCATCAGAGGAGTAGGCGGTGTCATTCATGGTCACTTGCAATTTCAAATGCCCGGCCTTTAAGGAGGGGTATGGGAGTCTCTCAGTGGAGAGTACCATAACGAAATATTCCACTTCATATTTCTCGCCGATACGACGGAAAGCCGACGAGCTCGAAAAACAATACCCCAAGAGCACCATAATTGGTATTCATTCATTTCACTGATCAGTCGTAGGAAGGATGCATTTCTTGATAATATCGACGAGGAATACAACCTACTCATCCAACATGTTAAAGTTAGCACTATGAACACTGAAAGGCTGAGATTTCAAAAGAATCCAAGGGATTTCTGCGTCTAGACATGCTCTAGCTGTTTCGCCAACGTGGAATCGGTGGAGCTACAGGCAAGCGCAAACTTACGCCTGAAGTTGAAAAACGGCATGAAAAGACTATAAAAGAGGGCCTTAAAGTGAGTATAGGAGCAGTCGTGGTCGAAGCTGCAGAGGCTCGGAAAAGCATTCGCGAAGGCCATTGAAGCTTCGCCAGTTGAGAAACCAAGTTGATTGCACTCCGACGCCCATGTGGAACACTTAATTTCCAGAAAGGCAATAAAGAATATCGTTTGCGATTACTACTCAAATCTCTTCAACAACGACGCCCTGCGGCTCTCTCTTGCGAAATCCGGTATGCTATTTCATTGGTGAGCAATCGAACAACACTAGGCCCGGAAAGGACAAGGCTTAAACACCTGTAGAATCCTCTCCAAGTCTTCATGAAAGCAGTGGTCCTGCTGCTCATAAGTTGTTTGTCTAAGTGCAACGCCTTCATTAAATTGAGGATTAGAAAGACTGTTTTATTGTTTGCAAAGAGCGATCTCCACGATATCGACGGCCATGAAAGCTAGTAGTGTTTCAAAAAGGATTCAATGCAGTAAACCACGTCAGCAAAATAACGAGACTCAAGTATAGCGAGAGTACGAGGGATCGGTCTATCTCATAGACATTGACTTAAAAAAAGCTTTTGACTCAGTGAGACAGAAGTAGTCATGGAACCTCTGCAGAGCCAGAGAACTCGTGCGCGACAAGGACAAATGAAGATCTTATTGGGGTTAGCTCGAGTCACTCGACGTCCAACGAGAGGAGTGTAACAGATGTTATTCGTTGATTGACTGGTTGCCAACCACCATAACGAAAGATTTGCACTGTCTAAGTTTTTAAATGCTACAATTGAAATGGAAAATATCACCTAAGAGAGTTCGTTCGGTGATGAGCACCCGTTGTCAACGGAGAACAACAACCATACGGTTGCCTCACAGCACTCTTGCATCGTTGTTGATTTGTTACTTAACTCTGCTATTGCAAGCTTAATTGTAATTATAATCGCTAAACGGGCAAGTATTATAGGCGTGTGTAATAAATGTACTCATGTCGTAAATGCTTACGTCCTTTGTGTTGCCTTGAATAAATCGTATTTCTTAAGCTTCAAAGAATGTGTAGATGAATCAATTTCAATGTTAACTTTTTACTTACTGCCTATTGCATTTTTTCACGGCAGAGGATTATGTGTAATACAACAGCAATAATGCTGGGATATAACTTCTATAATGCTGAGATATTTGCAAAACTCCGGACCGCAGGTGCGTGCGGTGAGGAACGAACGTGATATTACGCACTATTACTCTTTCAGGGGTCTAACGCATTCACCACCACACCATGCTTTCACCGGCCTCTAAGCTAATTTTCCACCCATCAGTGCCATCAGGAGCCACCTGTCAACGAGATGATCTGGAAACAAGCGAAACAAAGGGCCCGCATGGTCTGTTGGCGAACGAGTCATCCCTCAGAAAGGGTAATATCGCATTCGTTCTCCACCGCAAACACCTGCAGTCCGGGGTTTCGAAAATACCTCAGCACCATTGTGGTTGGATCAATTTCGCTGAAAAATAAACACCTTAAAAAAACAATGAGATATGAAGTTGAACAAAGGCTCCCTACGTGGATGCATCCATGTGACTAGTCGCCAGTGGTGGTTATGAGTGCTGGAGAGTCGTGTTGCTTTAAAGAAAAAGCCTTTTTATGAGCAAAGCTGTATCTTCTCATTCACACTCGAGAACCACGTTTTATGGTCTTCGTTATTTGAACTCTCTTATTAACTTGAGCTGAGCAGAAGAGGAGCAGATCATGTCAAGTAGTGTTTCTGCTTCGTTAAGAAGAGCAAAAATTCAAAAACCAGAAACAAATCAACTTCTTTATCAGTAAACGCAAATTGGACACGTTAACCCTTTTGTTAGCATACACCTTGATTCCACTGCGCACCTCAAGTATGCTCCAATGAGGCACCTTCCGATGGACCGACCAGCCAAGAGAAAATGGCTTTATAAAATATTTATTATAAAATACTTATAAAAGGCCCTTTCGCATGGTGCAATGGAATCGGTGGATATAAAGAACATGAAACAGACACAGAAATATGTTTCAACTATGACACGAAACTATGCGGAATGCTGAGAACATCATGGTTAGATAAGAGACAATTTTTTTTTATCACCTGCAACAGTTACTTCATACAGAAGAGGTGTCCAAGAGCATGGGAACATACACAAAGGAGTACAACGGATGCGTGGAAGTCAGGAGGTATGGAAGGGATAATGAGAGAACTACACATTAGAATGATTGCCGTATGGAAGCAGTGCGTTGTACCTCTTGTGGGCTTTACAGGCCATATTTTTTGATTTCAATGCGCTTCTCAGTCGCGCTCCAATAACACCCACTCCCGAACCCGGAGTGCGAAAATGACACGAGCTAGTGAGAAGTATGATATACACAGATCCCGAACAAAAGTATTTGAATGGGATTGGCTGACGTAGAAGCAGGTACTATTTTATTTTTTGTTCAGCTTGGTTTGATTTCGCTCTCTAAAAGTCTGTGATTATTCAAATTCCTCTCTCATTAAAAATATTCGAGTGCAGATGTAGGGAATTTTTATTCAGCCGGCATATTTGAAGCTGAAGTGCGGACGGACGCCGTTCGAGAGGTTGTCACAAGGAACGTGGCTCATCTGATTCACTTTGCAACGAGGGATGCCAGCTATATGGCGGTTTAGTTTGCCACTCAACCAAGTTTTTCATTCCTTAAATGTTTGGTTATGTGGTAAAAAAAATATTTAGAATGGTTATCTTATAGTCGAAAAGAAAAAGGACTAATTTTGGTACAAAAATAGCACATTGATAGCTTTTTATATGTTTTTTTCTATTTTTCATCTATTATAGTTATGATACTTCCCAAAGGTTTACCGTCTCATCGTGGCTGGAATGTTGCTGGGTGCCGGTCTACGATGTGCAACAAGGGCATTCATCCCCGCGGCAGGACTCCCTAGCTGAGAAGGAGCCCCGCGTTTCCATCAGGAAGCCTAGCTAAAAGTAAACCAATGTCAAGATGTACCACTGTCTTGGTATCAATATCGCATGGTGGCAAATCTCCCTATGGTCCACAAAAGCTGCGACTGCCTGTGGTGGCGAAGACCTGGGGCAGACTTTGACCTCGGGACTCCAGGGAACCACAATGGCTAAACCAGCAAAACTCCGAAAAGATGGAGATTATGCTGGAAGCCGCACGACCAGTGAAGACCGGCTATCCAAGTACCCAAGTAAGTAAGTACAGTTATGATATATTGTTACAAATTTCGACATAGAATTACCCAGCTCAAAAAAAGTTGCTTCGGCTTTGTAAGTCGAATACAAGGTTCGATAAAGCGTAGTTCCATTCTTCTTTGGTTTCGTTTGTTCTTCACAACTTTTTTTCAGGAAATGAATCGTCTACAACAAAATCTGAAATGCTGTGGGATGAAAACTGATGTTCGGCTGGGCAATGGTTTGAACTTTTCGGCTCTTTTCTGTTATGTTTTTCCTTTCGTATTTTTCAGTTATGTTTTTTTTGTGACAGACATAAAAAGAAATGTGGTGAAAAAGTTTGCTGTACGAAGGTGATTAGAATGGATTCGAAATGCTTATGGATTTTTTTCGTAAGATGTCAAAGGAACATCTCACTATCGTATTAGAAACTGGAAAGTCGTTCTTATTGCTCTAGGAACTCGCCTAAACGTTGACCATCCGTGGAATATGTGGTTCGCTGCCTATTCACTGGACGACACTTATCCGAATGCGATCAGGTGTATGGTATTCGTTTTGGAAAAGCTAAGCCTTCGTTTTTCCTTTTTACAGTTTTCTTTCTCGTTCATTAAATTTCTCTCTTAAATATCTCGAGCACTTGGACACTTGGGCGGCCCGTCCTCAGTGGTTGCGTGGATCCTAGCATAATCTCAATTTTTGGGGGTGTTGCTGGCCTAGTCATTGTAGTTTTCTGGAGGCCTGACCAAAGTCTGCCCTAAGTCCTCACCACCACAGGCAGTCGCAGCTCCTGTGGATCAGAGGAAGATTTACCACCATGCGACTTTGATATCACGACGGTGGTGGATCCTGGTATTGGTTTACTCTTAGCTAGGCTTCCTGATGGAAACGCTGGACTCCTTCTCAGCTTGGAGACCTTGCCGGTAGGATGAATTTCCCGCTGTACATCGCAATCCGACAGCCAGGAAAACCTCTTAGCCACGATGAGGCGGTAAACCGTTGGGAGGTTTTTAAATAACACCTAGTTGAAATCGTTGATATCAAAACGAAGTGAATTAATATTAATTTCGACTTTTTGTGTTCACTGCCTGTTATTATTTTCCACGGTAGGGTAGTGATGTAAAATGTTACCGCTGTAATGCTAAGATATTCGCAAAACTTGGACCACAGGCCAGATTAGACCCTGCGATTACCCTTTACCCGGGTGCTCACGTGTTACGCACGACAACACTGAGGTCTTTGGCCTTTCTCTCGGCCAGTTTTCCAACTAACGGTGCCATCAGCAACAAATCAGCAGTGAACCCTGTAAAACTGAGGCTCTAGTCGAAAAACGTTACTTTTTGTTTACTGTATGATTTTTCACGGCAGGGTATGATGTTAAATACAGAACAGATTTCCTTTAAGAAATCGTCAGCGAATGTTTTGCCACCACAAAATGTTGATGAGAGTAAAACATTTTTACTTATTGTTGACTTGAGCCTGACTCTTCACTGGCTTTCGCTACGATCTAGATGATCCAACCATTATTTTTTCATAAATTTCCTTTTCTAGTTTACACCATTCTGAGTGTCTCAAACCCTTTTTCTCCTTAATGTTTTCATTGTTGAAGTACTTTAAAATGCAATAATCCAGGGAATTATATTCGCTACCATGGTCTTGCTGTAATCTGACCAGGCACTCGAAATGTGAACATATTGGAGTGTCTCGATACTTACGAACATTCGACACACCAACTGATTTCAATGACGTCGAGAAGGCGCTCGACGTCAACCGGCTGAAATGGGTTGGTCGCAATCACCATCTTAAGTTGTTCTGTGATACTATCTCTCATAAGATGATGCTACAAAAATCAACAGTAAAATTGACTTTGCCAGAAGTTCAAACTTTTATTAATGTACATATGATTAGCACAGCAGTAATTTGAAGTAACCTACAATACCCTCAGCACCCTTTGTTCGTTCAATCCTGCACCTAAACCAACCAAGCCCTCCATCTCTTCGGAGCCGCTAAATTGGTGTCGTTCTTGTTTAGGAAGATCGCATTCACGTTCACTTAGCAGATCGCTGGTCTTCCAGAAGTTATTGTTCAAGCCAAATATGCATTTGGTCGGCTCTCCAATACAACGAACAGAATTGAATGCATAGCGCATCCCTGAGAGAATAACCAACTCCGAACGCTTTATGCAAATCTTTATCGTTACGCAACTTAACCATCGTTGAGTAGTGAACTAATATTACCAATGTGAAGAATTGCGTAGGCATTAGTGGGCGGGGGATTTTAGCGTCTATGAACGAATTGAGAGCCACGATTTTCACGAAGGCGGTCGCCATTTCTCTGTTCTGGTATAAAATTCTTCCTACTTCCTGTATCGTCAATAGAGATGTCGTGTTGCACTGCTCTACATTGTGTTGATATACATCTCTCAGACGCATCACAATTATTGCTATTTCAGAATCCGACCACATTCGATCACTATCTGGAACGAAATGAAATGGCAATAGCGACACTCTACAACAGCGACTGCGTGGTTGAGTTGCTTCAGCGCGTTATCACTCAAGTCGAAATCACCAAAACTCGCTTGCAGCGAGCAGGTTGTTCGCTAACAACGTATGGCAAAAATTTTATTTTGTTATTTTATGGTGAAACTTTTGCTGAACTGTCATTGCTCAACAAGCAAAGGTTCCGACGGGACGCTTAACGAAATTTTTCACCTCCTACTTAAGTAGGGCGTGATAGCGCAGTTGAGGGGAGGTGCTCTGCTATACACATAGCTTCGACCTCCTACCCTAGGCGACCTCATCAGGCGTTCCATTTTACGTGATCGGAAAATTGGTACCAGACCTCTCACTCTAGCAGCACTGACTCGATACATCGCTAGACTACTGCGAGACAAGGGTGAGGGCAGATATTCACTTAGTCATCTTTAACGACGCTTGATTAACTCGAATGCTCTGGCCCATTTGAGGGTTTATCGGTTACTCGTAGATTTATTTCTTGTTTTTGACTGATGAGATTCTGCTTGAATACAGTTGTTTATGGAAGTCCAACATGACCACGTTTAGGCGATCCTAGACCTTCGCTTTAGGCGGTTGTTGGCTGTTTTAGGTCGTCTTATATAGCGAATTAAGGACTTTAAGCTAGGACTTAGCTAAAAGGGCATCACTGAGTAAGGATGCCTCATTCGAGGAGATGGCTCACTGAAGAAGACCTGACTCGACACGAAGGCGAAGTTGCCACGTCGAGACGAATAACAAGCGAGGACTATCGACTCGGAGACTCGGATCATCGGCTCTGAGGAAGACGAAGACGTCGAAACGTTAGCCGAAAATAAACATCATTATCAACCTCGTGTAAGCTCATCAAAGAAAGAATACTTTAAGCTACTTTATAAGTCCTACCAAAGTTCAGTGAGCCTAATTTTTATAGTCAGTATTGACTAGGAAGGTTGGCACGGCGGAAATGGAAAAACTATCTCTCAGCTAGTTTTACCAATCAGTGCCATCAGTAATCACCCGTCAACGGAATTGATCTGGGAAGCCCAAATCGGCAATGAACCAAGTTATGCTGAGGCTGTAGTCCAAATCACAGTGTTAACTTTTTATATTGTTCAGCCCCTGGAAAGAGCAATAGCGCGTTTGGTCCCCACCGCAGACACCTGCGGTCCGCAGTTTTGCAAATACTTCAACATCATTGTGGTTGATTCACACATAATACTATGTCGTGAAAAATTGTAATAGGCAGTAAATAAAAAGTTAACATTGTGAAAAAAGCCGTTTTCAGCAGAGCAGTTTAAACTTATTCGGAAGACTACAATACAATACAATTTGGTTCAAGAAGATAAAACTTTCGTAAAATGTTCTTCTAGATCTTCGATTCGCAAAGATCCGAAATTTGATGGTCTTATCAAATATAACTACTACTACCTTTCTTAGTAAAGCTAATATGGCGTTTAGAGAGCTTACATGAAGTTCAATTTAAGGTGTCATAACACTTGTCTTCTCGCTGCCGTTGGTGTTCGCAATGCTTCATCTACTGTTTGTTATAAAAACTGACAAGAAAACTGGTAAGTACCGAGATGAACTTTTTTAGAATCATTTTGCATTTACTCTGACTTAGTTTGCTCGATTTCAATGGTTATGCGGCTTCAGCAAAATTTACGTTCGCTTCATTCTCGCGCAACCGTCTTCTATGGTGGTGGCCTGCTCCGAACGTGGTGACTTGTGCAAGGCCCATCATGCAATCCTGAAGTCGCCCATATGCAAATGCAGATGGCTGGTGGTAGCCGTCAACAAGTCAGCCATAGTTTTGATGGTATTCCAAGAGGACACTCGCTTTCTCTTGGAATCCACTCCACTGTTTTTTTTTGGTCCTTCTGTTATCTGTTCTTATTATGTGGTCGTCCGATCTGTATTTCGCCACTAATGTACATTTTTGATCGCGAAGATGTGATACGTTTCGAGGACCTGAGCTGCGCGTTTCTGGTAGAAGTTGTGAGTGGCGGTTAGATTTCAGAAGACAATGTACAAACGGTTTGTGGGTGGCGCACAATATTCTTGATGTATAACGTTTTGTTTTCTGCCTTCTATAATTTTCATGGCAGGTTACTAAGCGAAATACAACCACAACGTTGCTGAGATATTTGCAAAACTCTGGACCGCAGGTGTCTATGGTGGGGAACGAACGCGCTATTATCCTTTCCGGGGAGTAACGCGTTCACCACCACACCATGCGGGTCCTTTGTTTCGCACGTCTCTCAGCTATTTCTATCGATC